>JAWWMK010018718.1:0-19106 GCA_035047105.1 Galeopsomyia nigrocyanea | reverse complement strand
TTTGGCAACGAATATATACTTTTATACACTTTTATAAATTTTTATACATTTATCTACACAAAAAATTTCCACCAGGGAAGCAGTTATGCTGGAAAGGTTGATAATTTTATGAAAATGGTTTGATTATTATAAAATTATTATTTTTATTACTATTCGTCTTAGAGTAATTACATTGCTGTGCATTGCGTGTAATTAATAGGTTTATTTGCATAACTGCTCTGTTAAGGATTCGATAACAAAACTTCTCATTCGAAGCTGATTGGACAAAATAAACGCTGAATGTATAACCTAACGATAAAAAAGCGCATTAAAATCAATTTTTCCTTCACCCGTCGAATAAAAGTTTCAGTCAGTTAAGCTCCAGAGAATAATGAGCGCACCTCGCGAGCACGTGGAAACGTTCGAGCTCTCTACACGGAATCGCGAACGCTAATTGACATCAAACTGTTGGCACTCCATCGGTGGCACGCAACACGTATTCGCGGATACTTTCCGACTAGTGGTTTCCTAACTCTATTATCATAGCTTGCAAATACATCAAAGCTCGTTGGAAAGCTTGGCTCCCCCCCCCCCCTTTCCTCTCTGTATCATGCAAAAGCAATCTGCTAATGTATTATCTCTCTCTCTCTCTCTCTCTCTCATTCCGTATCGTCGAAATAGACGGCGCACCCCACTCGCACTGGAACAGTTCAAAGTTATTTTCAAATCATCAGTATTCCGAAATAGTCCAAATTCTACTATACGCAAAGTCGCGCGCTGTGCAACTAATTAAACTCGTGAATCTGAGCTTCAACTGCGTACAACAGCAAAACACGTACAGCTCGATACGAACTGCCATAACAAAACCCAAAGTAGTTCGAATACAAACGTACGATTTAAATTCCCCACATCAAATTCGACATTGTTTGTACGCAAGGGAGAGCAAGCAACGCATGGATACATAAACGTTTTAAGAGCAACCCAAGCGGAGATGCAGATATGTATATGCCACGAAACATCTTACGAGCAACTTGCCTCCGGCACTTCTATCATAGTGAAATGATACAAAGAGGAGAGGAGAAGGGGATGGAAGGCTTTTTCATCCGTGGTGGTCGTACACGTGCGCGCCGCTAGTGGCGAGGGTCAGCGTGAGGTCAGACAACGGCGGCGGTGGCCGGGCAACAATACGCACATACTCCGCATTTTCACGGCGCAACGCAGGCATTTATTGGCCCTGTAGAATAACATACCTCTATTCAGCCGTTCGTTCGCCTATATCCGATTTTTTGCTGTCTCTTTCTCTCTCTTTTTTTTCTTCTTCTTTCGGTGTGTGGAATGCGATTTATTGCGGCCAATTGTTTCGCTTATACTCGATGGGTTTGGTGAGGAAAAAAAAATGTACATAACAACGGAGTTGCATGCGGATGGCGTGTATTGAATATATATATATATATATATATATATATATATATATATATATGAATAAACATTTGGTAGTTGAAATGCAAAGCTTGAATTACTTTGGATATGTCGTGCTTCGATACACTCGACTGGTATATCGACGTGAAATGATACAGTCAAAACTTTTTTAATATTATTTTCACGAGTGAAAAATACGGGAATAAAATTCGATCGTTTTTATACGAAATTTTTTACTATGTCATCCAAATGAATATTAAACTATTCCGCAAACATTATAGACGGTCGCTTTCGCGCCGCAAGCATCTATATAGGAAGAAAAATCCACTTGCGGTATAGAGTGCATCAGAGAAAAGCCACGGTCATTATTTACCCAACGTGACAATATTGTCAAAAAGCTCGCGGGTGCGCGCGCGCTCGCATGATAAATTTTCAGATTCACTTTTGCATTGTTCACTTTGCGCCATTTTGCCCTGCATGGAATATGCTTATATTGAGATAAATGATGTTTCCATGTGTGCAAGCGCAACTGGATTATAATGATTGATGAGCCGCAAAATGTATATAATCGAGCTATTTTGTTACACACATCATCGCATAAAAGTACATAGAAAGAAAAAAAAAAGCACACGTAACCAGATCGCCTCCCCTCCTCTACTCCCCACTCGAGCAATCCATATTCAACAATCACAATATAATCCGAGACGTTGTGGTACTCCCTTCTTCTTCTTCTCTTGGTGAGGGTGGCATACAGCTAAGGTATATACATGCAAGCCAAAACGTCGTCGTCCGATCGATCGGATCGCTCTGATTTCCAAGTAGTCCAAAGTGCCATAGCGACTTCTTCGCGTTCCTTGGCTCGCGCGAGACTCGTCTTGATGTTTTGGATCGCGGGCGCCCCGCCAGATTCGTAAACACTTCTCTGCAACTTTTATGCATCAACACACACACACACACACATATATATACACATGCATCGTCTATTTTCAGATTTAGGTCGTTGACTTTTGCCGCTTCTCTAATTGCCGCGGCAAAATTTAATTTTCCTCGGGAAAATTAGTCAGCGTATATGTACGGCGTGTGTAGAGAAAAGCATGTCAAGCGCGCGCGTGTGTGCGAGAAAGAGAGTAGAAAGGAGGCCGAGAGGATTGGATATCTGTGTGCGGTGAGTGAGAGAGAGAGAGAGAGAGAGAGAGAGAGAGAACAATCGCTGTGCTGTTATCGCCGAAAAGCGGATATATATGTGACTCGGTGCGATTATACGCACTTTGCGCGCGATATAACCGACACTTTTTTTTTGTTTTGACGCTCTTTTTTTGACACGAAAAACTGTGAGTCATTCGTCTAATTGATGATATCGGGACTGTCCGTGTAACAGTCTTCCTTTTTTTTCACGTTAATAAATGGTTTTCCTGCACGGTGTACATGTATGTATGTATGTATGTATATATTCTAGCGGAGAAATCAATTATCCGAGAACGCAAGGAATAGAATGCTTTATCGAATAACAATTCATTATCGGGTAGGGAGAGAGAGAGAGAGAGAGAAATTAATTAAACGTATTAATAAATCTGCGGTATATCAAGAACACGACGCGGTGTTGTTATCAAACGATTATTAAAATACAAAGTAGCTCAGCGAATATCATGTAGCAGTGTGCACAGAACGCGATCGATATTTTCGTGTAATACACTTTATTCCGAATAATATAGTTTCCATTGTTTCATTATAAATTTCAGAGTGCATTTAACGACGAAATTTACATCGAGATTTAACGAGAGATAATTTCATAGTCGTTCGCTTCTATTTACAACGAAGCCGCAATAATTCCATTTAATTTAATTGCCACGAAAGAGAAAAGAAAACATTGCGAGAGAGAAATTAAGGATGAAAGTATCCGATTTGGCGTTCATCCCTAATTTACGTTTGTATCACTAAATAAAGTACTTTCCCCCCAAGCAAGTAAACAAACTCCGAAAAAAAAAAGAAAAGAAACCACAAGCCAAAAGCCACCAAGCTAAAACGAAAGCTCTCGCCACTGGTACTATACATCCCACGGTGGCATTCCAAGCGCGCGCCCTAAAAGAAAAAAAGCAAAGAAAGCTCTCGTAAGATTTCAAAGATAATCGTAAGGTATAGAGAGAGAGAAAGAGAGAGAGAGAGAGACTTGGCTATCGCGTATATATATAGAGAATTCAGGCAGCTATAGTCGCGCAGGCGCAAAACGGTATAACATTGAAAGGGGGCGAGCGAAGCGAACACACGCAGAGAGCTCTCCCGGCGGCTCACCGGACGAACCTCGTCAGAAGCTCTCGCGCCGCCGTCGCGCCACCTGTTCTTTTCCTCCAACGCTCATACGAATTGTATACCTATACGTGTGTTTATATACGAACGGCTCTCCCCGGGGGACACACGCTCTCTCGTTCTCTTGCTTTTGCCTCTCTACCTGTTGACCCCGCGTAGCACACTACGAGCTACTACTACTACTACTTGTACCTTTTACTCTGCACTCTACAGCCAGCCAGGTGAGTACGTTGTTTCTATCTCCATATAAGATTCTCAGTGTATAACTCGCCGTGGATATGAGAAAAAAAAACTTGTTTGTTGTTGTTGTTTTTTACGAGAGCGATAAACTTTTAGGCTATTCGTCGTTGCTGGCTTGGCAGGGCAGTGCGCGGGGTTTCTTATGTAAAGTGACGTGAATTAGTGCTCCTTCGGCTAATTGCCGCGAAACTCCGTGTAATTACAGAGTGTTAAACTTTCGCTGGATTTTACTTTCTAAAATGTTCGTTTAATTACATCTGTCTTTTCGCCGAAAACTCGAGGTGATGTACACGATTAAAGTGAGGATGCAATAGTTTTGCCAAGAGTTGGATCTCGTATTCTTGTGTTTAAAAAAAGGGAATGGGGTTGTAAAGAGCAAAGTGGATGAAATGTTTTCTGTTTTTTTTTTTTTGCAAGCTTGAAAAATTTATGAGGGACGGTTGAATTTCTAACGTGGAATGGATATACGTATTCAAGACACTTTCGTCGATTGGTCGTTGAATTTAACAGAGAGATATAAAGTGAAAAATTGAAGGTGTTAAAATCGCGTTTCGAGAGTCTTTTCTACGCGGGCGCTTGTATGTGTATAAAAATAGAGCGCGAAAGGGTCAAGACACGAACACGCCTCATGAATTAATTACACCGAAGAATTTTAAATTGCTTCATTACGATGTCAACGCCAATTTGCATTTATTATCGCGGATTTATAAAGTTTCTTCGGCACTTTTAAATAGCTGTACTTCTTCGTCTCGAATTTTTTTTTTCTCTCTTTCTCGCATCAATTACATAAAACAGCGTTTCTCGTTCCAAAATAAAAAAAAAGAGGGGAGAGAACGTAGATAAGTCAAGTTTTTCATTAGTATTCATGAAAAGACACCGCGCGCCTTTCGAGCCAATTACCATGCGCGCCACGCAAAAAAAAAAAAACGCGAACACCCGTAAAAATTCAGTCGAACAAAAAAAAATCAATGACTCGAGAATTTTCTCGAACAAAAAAAAATCTTGTTTCGCGGTCGCCCGAGTGAAATTGCAACACGTACAATAATACGTGAGCTCACTCGTGAGAAAAATTGCAATTTTATGAATCGGCTTTCTCTCTCTCTAACTCGTATATATATTTTCCGAGCAGTTAAACTCCCCCCAAGGTACAAACAAATACTAAACACAAGACGTTAACGCCTCCCTCTTACAAGCGCGTATCTCTCCGAGGACTCTTTATCCATAAAATCAGACAAGATCATTTCGGATGGTCGTCGATGGACGAATCGTCGAGTAAAAAAAAAAAGGCAAGCGAGCAATTGGATGATTGAAGCTGAATTTCTTTTAGTCGGGGGAAAAAAACCCCCCGACAGATCTAAAAATAGAGCGACGAGTATAATAACCGAGCGCGTCGTCGTTCGTTGCTTGGTATTGTTGCATTGTGTGCAAGTACGAGCGCTGAGTGCCCCGCGAGCGAGTCAAGGCTGCGGAAAATGCGTTATTACGCGCCCCAACGACTACA
Source organism: Galeopsomyia nigrocyanea (assembly GCA_035047105.1). NCBI lineage: Eukaryota > Metazoa > Arthropoda > Insecta > Hymenoptera > Eulophidae > Galeopsomyia > Galeopsomyia nigrocyanea. The sequence continues at coordinate 13,663 of JAWWMK010018718.1, read as the reverse complement.
TATCCAACCGAGTGTTTTTTTTTTTTATTTTTCAATAAACTCACGCGCACATATACTATATAGATTGCAGGCTAGTGTGTCATTCGATTACGCTCTATTGGGGCAAAGAGCCGGTAAGACGAGCCGACTTGTTTTTTTTTCTAGTTTTATTTGGTAAGGGAGGGGAGAGAGAGAACGAGATGAGCCTTTGTTATATGAGGATCATAGCTCTTTCGTTGATAACGAGTCTCTGTGCAAGCTGCGCGGCTTATGCAACCGATCAAAGAATACTACTGGGAAAAAATAATGATGATTAGACCTTGCAAGCTTCTCTTACTATTTATTCTTTTTGCGCGCGAAAGAAGAGTGCATTGTTGCAGATTATTGATGATTCGATGAAGTATCTTTTCAGTATTGAGTTTTTTTTATAATAATAGTATCGCGTGTAAAACTGATGCCTATAGTATACGTAACTTTTACGTGCGTATAATATGCTGCATTTTTTTTCAAATAAGAAACTATCTATTTTATTAACTTTTTTTTCGATTATTATTTGCAATGTCTATAAATCGACATTTGAAAACGAAAATTCCTTTCAGTGATTTCAGCTCTAATGTTAGACTCGTGATTAATTTCCAACGTATTTTAAATTGATTAGATTCTAGTGTATCAGTGGCGAACGATAATTTTTAATTAAACTAAGCGACCAAACGTGCCAGTCATAATAATGTGAGAATGCCTCGTTAATTATGCGAAACACGACCTCGAAGTAATTATGAGAAATTAAAAAATTAGTTACATGTCGTAAATTATTTACAATTGTTTTTTCATGCTGCATTTAGCCGACGTGTGAACGATAGCTCGGAGTCACGAAATAACATTTTTTTTTAAATTCAAATGTTCAATGCTTTACATTAAAACGAAACGTTGATAATACTCGTGAATTCAAAACGAAAATCTTCGCTGTGGAAGTCGGAAAATTTGATTTTCAAATGAATCACGTCGCGCGTTCGCGCAAAAAAAAAAAAAAAAAGACGCAGCAGCAGCTGCCGAGAGTTGTCGGCGTGTCTCGACTGTCGGAGAGAGGTGTGCTTGCAAGTGCACAGCAGCCGTCGGGTACAAGAAACAGAGAAGAAAAGTCGAGAACGTCGTCGTCGTCGCGTCGCTTAATAAACTTCTCGGCAAGCACGCAATAGCAGCTTCGCTGTGCTTTGCGCCAATCATAAGCATCACGCGCCAGAGTAAATACACGTAAACACGTTTTGACCCGCGCAAAAAAAAAAAGCAAAAAAAAAAGGGAACTTCCGCACGTTTAGCTTAGCTTTTCTAATTACACGCGGCGCGAACTTAATTACCAAAGTAATTAAAAGAAGAGCCGCGAGTAAGGTGAGAAAATAATTGTGAAAAAAAAGGGGAGAAGGACATTGCGAAAATATGCAAACGAAGAGTAAGAGTAAGAGTTATAAATACAGGGTAGAAACAATTATTACTGAATTATTGCGAACGCTATTGTAGAGCGAGAGAGAAACTCTTCATGTAAATTTCTTTTGCGGAAGTTGAAGCTCTCTCGCCGCCGCCGTCGCGCGTATAGAGTTGGTAATAATAAATAACTAGCTCGGCCAACTTTCTCAGAGCGCGCGCGCACGAGAGAATTCTTAAGCCCGCCAGCGGCTGCGCTTATGTATTAAAAGAGCAGTACGAGAGAGGGTGGAGTGGCGAATTTAACCGCGCGGGCACGAATAATAAACTAGCCGATTTATACTGAAAGAGGTGAACACACGTATGCGGGCTTGACACTTTTTTTCTTTTTTGAAATTGATGATTTTACGTGACTGTACTGAATAATATCTCGGAGTGAGAGATATTTTGAATGTCAAGTATATAGTTCCTACGTGTTTTCGTATTTATTGTTCTTTATAATCGTTGAAAATTTCGAAACACGTTGCATTAATAATCGACGTTGGTTTTGGGCTGATGCATAGCTTACGGTATATCAAGCGCACGAATTTCAATTAAAGCGGTAATTCAATCGCAAATTTGCGGCCGCTGATCATTAACGTAGATACAACAACAGTTTACAAAGTCACGTGTTCCTATATATATTCCGGCAGCATCTCGAGTTACTTTGGCTCTTGCACACACTCAATCCTATCCTTGAGCTTTAATCATTCAAATAGCGCGGGATGAAAAGATATGATGTATTAACGAATAGCGCAGTACGAGTGTAATCACAATGTTTTTATTATTCGTCGGCTGATTAAATTGCCAAAATATATAAGAGAATTTTACGTTTCAACTTTCGAATTGTAAAATTTGATATCTAATAACCCTACGTTATTGAAAACAATATGTGAATTCGTCCGTAACCTTCTCGGAAAATTTCCAACAATCTCTGCTCATATATAACATATTGACGACAGATAAAAAAAACTGGTTGAAATGGATAAAAAAAACAAAGCCCGCTTCGCGTGTGTATGTGAGCGTGGAGCGCATATATTTGTACGTCGAGCCGATAACCATTTCCGTGGCGATAGTGTGTGTATGTACGCTAGAGGTCCTATTTTTTTTTTCAACTCGACGTGTCCCCCCACGCGCTTTTGTCGCTTTTACCGTTTCGGAAATTCTCACTGAAATCGAAAAAAAAGTTACGACTACTGTGAATATATATAGAGAACTCTCGCGGTGACTATTGTTTCGCGAGAAAAAAAAAGTTGGTTTTACTTGGACGATTGCTCGAAAACGGAGTATTTGATTTGTACGCGTATTTCGTTCAAATTGAATACACAAGAATTACTGTTATTGAGAAATTCTCTCGTTATTTTGCAATAACTTCGTTTGTTATTACAAATGAACGGAGGTACTTAATGAAAATCGATCAATATTCCATTAACGTCTTGTTTACAAACGGTTAAATAAACACAAAATATTCCAGCGATCCTTTTTAAATTTTCATTGAATAATTGTTCAATCACAATTATTAACCGACGGCCACTAGGGGTCAGTGAAAACATTACTTCGTATCTTTTAAATCCGTCACGACAGTATATCAATCCAATACACCCAATCAATTTTCAACTTTTGATTCTTAGCAACCACCAGAAACAAATATTTTTACATTCTTCGAGAAATTTTTCCTTTACGTAACAATATTATCTGCACCGGAATCGCGAACGAAAACATTTCAATTCGAAAAACCGCACACGAAGATACGAAACACTCGTCTAACAAGCATCAACGCCAATTAAAAACAATCGAGCTCGAGCGCGAATAACGCGGAACAATACGTCGAAAATGAGCGTCGAAAGCTCACGCCGCAGTTTTAGAAGTGCAATATATACGGTTAATTCTCTCTCTTTCTCCGCGTGCGGCAAGAAATAATGAAATCTCGGCGAGAGTTGCACTCGCTCTCGAGTTAATTGGATTCGCCGGCTGTATAGAGAGAAAAAAAAAAATACACACACAGCTCGTATAAATCCGCAACGAAGTTATCTTTCTACTAAAGTTGCCATAATAACGTTCTTGCATCCTAGTTTCGATCCGAACTATATATATGTGCTCTTCGCCAGTAATGGAACGCTGATCCGTAGTCGTTCTTCTGCAGTTTCTATTCGACAACCGGAAATGGCGCTTTCGAATTGCGCCATTTCCTATCTATAACTCCCTTCCCCCTCTCCTACCTGAATATACCCTTGCCGACCATCGACATTCACATGTGGATGATGGTGTTAAGCACTATATACGTGTAGCTTTTTGTAAATTTTCGAAGTGTTTGCAGTTTAGAGCTTTTCTCCAAATGGATTTTCGAGCTTTACTGCGAGTTGATGACTTTTCTAATTCGAGGATTATGCGCTTCTGAAGACTTACTGAAAGTTTTGGAGACGGTTTTAGTGCTACTTCGTGAAATAGTTAGTTTTTTTTTTCTTCACCGCGGTACGAACTTTGCTAATGGATGAAATACTTTTTTATAGTAATATCAGGTGGTCTGTACATTACTACTACTTTAATTATAGTATCATTAGGCAGATTTAGTAGCCATAAAATAGTTTTTGGGTATTTTTGTTCGTGATGAAGTACCTTTTAGGAAAGAGAGCTGCTAACTTTGTTTTGGTAAAGTTAAGCAGTCATAATGAAAGTCGTTTACTCAAGCAAAAAGTTGGAATCGTTTTACAGTATGCGTAGTCGTATTATTTTATTCAATTTTGTATTTCCTACTATGTAGACCTCCAGTTGGATTTTTTTTTTTTACAAATAAAACTACATTGTTTATAAAGCAAGTTAATTATATGTTAGGCTATCACTTACATCCCGTAAATCGATAAACATTGATCTGTCGAGGTATCGTCGCAGTGGCTACTCAAAATAAGACGAAAAGTTTGTATTTCCGGTGTGACTCAAAACAAAGATTTTTCCAGACATATGGATAGTATAGATAGCAAGCTCTTACTTGCTCTCAGCAACAGACCAAATGTTACCGGAATGACCAAACCGCAGATTACCAAAGTTATTTCATACTAACATCATACTATTCGCCTCAAAATTCCGTACATGTATCCCATTCGCAATGCGGCTTCCATATAGCTGCACTGACAATTACTTGTTGTATAATTTACGCTCGAATAGTCTTACTAAAACATTTGTAAAACGTAAACAATACAATTCTTCAGAGACGTTGATTTTTTATGGGATAATAAAAAGAAGTTCTAATTTAGTGAGGGACATAGGCGCTGTTTACAACTCGTTATTTACTTTTAAGGATCACGTAGGTTTTATCGTAGCTCAGGCATCCAAACTTTAAGGATTCATTAAGAGAGTTACGGTTGATTTTAAGAATATCAAGTCAATGCGTTATCTCTACAACTCATTGGTTTTACCCCAGCTTTTTTACGCATCCACTATTTGGTCGCCTTACACCTCTTATCTTGCTGAGCGGCTTGAAAGCGTACAGCCCAAGCTTGCTCGCTTTTTATCGTACAAGGCTGGGACATCCGATGCGTTGGATTGACCACGATTTTACCATTCCATACTCGACATTCAGAATCAATAATATATTAAATATATATAGCTACCACGACGGTATCCTGTCTTACAAGATATTAAAGGGTGGCGTTAAGTGCAGTCTGCTTAGGGCTTTGTTTGTAAGTCCCGGATACCAGTTATAACTTGCGAAATCCAAATTTTATTGTTGAGGATCTCTTGTTGGTAAATTTCTGCTATTATATGTTAATTCCGAGACTTAAGCGTCTCTGGAATTCCCTTCCTGTTACGTACGACTCGCGATTTACCATTAGGAGCCTTCATAAGTGCACTATTTCAAAGTGATCATTTGCATATGCAGTAATTGTAAAGTGCCTATACTCTGTTGCCGATGCCTTCTATAGTCTCTCTTTAAGATACACATAAATCTCATGTAAGCTATTAGTCTGATCGCAGTGTAAATTCCAGCTATTAACGTTATTGCTGACCCACATTTTTATCACTTATTTTTATACATTTATAATATTGTATCTTATTATACTACTCTGTATTGGGCTTCGCCAGTTTAATTAAAAAAAAAATTTTTTTAAAAGCGAGAATAAAAACGCAGCTCGAGAATTTTTAATTTAAAAAAAAATTGAAATCCTCTTGGTGCTCTCATCTTTGATTGCGCATACCGTCTCATTTTCTTACGCTGTCAACAAAGCTTGGGAAAAAAAATGAAAGAAAAAGGGAGGGAGAGAGAGAGAAAGGGGCGAGTACAAGGGAATTTATAAAAATAGCACAATACTCCGTGGAAGCCACTGGGGAGCAGCAAGGATAGCTTAGTAATTTACTGAAAAACCGCAGCTGCACTTGCCTTCTTCCTTATATTGTACGACTTCTTTTACTTCACGTACAACACACAAACCGATTGCCTGATGGAAATTAAAACTATGTTCCATTAGCCGCGCAGCAAAGTGAAACATGTCTGGTCTTAACGTGTAATTACATTTGTTATTGCTTTTTTTTTGTCTTTGCGAGATATCCGTTAAACAGTTTGTGATGTAATTTTCTGACCCGCATTTATCTGCAAAATTGACTTGAAGATTTTAATGCTTTCGACGCACGATTTTCGACGGGTGATTTTAATTTGTAGATCTAGTTTGACAACTAAAGCGTCGAAGTATGCCATAACGACCTCCTAGATGTCTCTATTGTACAATCAAATGAAATGTATTATTATGCAAATATATTTTGGTAGCCATGATTTATCGAAGTGAAAATTTAGTTCATTTAACCTTCTTACTTCGATGAACGATGATAATATGGTCGGGTCAGTGGAAAAAAAATCCCACCTCCAATAAGAAAACACACATCCATTTTTTTCATTGAAAATTACATTTAAAAAGTGGATGGTGTGTTTTCTTATTGGAGGTGAGATTTTTTTCCACTGACCCGACCATGATATCTAAAACATCCTATGGAAACAGTCTGACTATAATAAATTAAAAATAAAAAAACTCTAATAACAAATATCATCTATTATTATAATCAAAAAATTTCACATTTCTTGCCTTTCCTTTCTTGTCATAAGCAAACAATCAAACAAATAATTATAACTAACAGTAAGAAAAACATTATCGAGCGATAACTCGACATTTTGCATGATACACTCAACGTCGAGATTCTCAATTATCTCGCGGCAAAAGCAACTGTACATAGAGCGTTTGTGCGCAACACGCTTCGAGCTCACATCCACAGAAGTTTGCCATCTCGCGGATCTTGCGCGTGTACAGGGCAAAAGTTGATTTCATTGTCGTTGACAAACGCGCAAGCCTGAAGTGGCACAGTGGCCTTCTCTCGCTCAAAGGCAAAAACACATCTTTGCACAGTGAAACAATTAAGTTCCCTTGCCAAGCAAAGCGCTCTCTCTCTCTCTCTTTCTCTCTCTCTTCGTTCTCAAGCTCTTTGATGTTTATTATCGTCGCGCACATTTATTTTTGGAATTCATTGAACAATTTTACTGATTGTTCGTGGTGTAATTTTGCTTGGCGTGCAGTAGTTTATCTGTAAAAATAACTTGGAAAAGTTAATTTTTTTTGCACGCTTTTGAATTGATAATTCGATCAATAGTTGTAGTTTGTCAGTTATAGTGTCGAATTATATATCTCAACGAGATATGTAATAAAACTTCTAGATGTCTCTATCGTACAATTAAATGAAATGTCTATCGAATAATATTAATACGCTGCCTTAGCCGCGATATATCGCTTACAGAGAAAAAATGGCCTTTGAAAAGTTTAGTTAAAAATTGGTTATATAATACTCATAGAAATTTAATATTAACAAAAAATCTTTTGATAAATTAAATTTTTTTTTAATTTCAATGCAACGTATACGAAGTAAAAGAAAATATCACAACGTAGTCGATAGTATTAATTTCGCTCACACGCAATCCGTTTATAATTTTTATTCTCGACATATAAAATATAAGTTACCACTTCACCCGCCACTATAAAGCAAAAGAGAGAGAGAGAGAGAGAGAGAGAGAGAGAGAGAAATCTGAATGTCACTAACGAAAGGGTCTCTGCCTTTCAAACGCACTCGCAATGCAAATTTGATCGATATTAATTACAATCATCGAGGCGTTTCACTTCGCGTTCGCCCCACGCGACTCACCCTTTTTATTATACACACCAAGTTCTCTTTTTTTTCTTCTCATCGTACGCGACACGCTCGTCTCTTTTCAGTTGCAATTTTTGCGCACGTCAGTTATAACGTTGACAAGCGTAATTAGTCAATGCGGAACAGCCCCGAGGCGGCGCTGTTTGCATACTGTGCCGCCGTTGCGAGAGAGGCATTTTTACCGTGCGCGCGTGTTGGGGATTTGATGGAATTCCCATATCGCAACGACGAAGTAGAAAACTCGCACACTGGAATGCATAGTACTTGCGCACGCGCGCGCGCGTGGGACGAACGAAATTCAATTACATTTAATTTTTAATTCCTATTCATTACCATTGACGTTTCACTTCCTCTCTTTGAATACTTTTTTTTAATCGCGTGATGCGTGGGGTAGGTTGTCGAATAATTCGTGATGTGTTTTATCGCGACGAACTTTTTTTCATTTGTTCAGTTTTTATTGGATTTCACGAGCGAACTGTGATAAACGTTTTTTTTTTTAAAGTTACGAGAACAATCTATCGTTTGATGGAATTAAAAAAAAAAGTATATTTCGACTTCGGAATGATTCTTTTACGTTATATTTGCGAAACAAGATTATTAAAAATATTTTGAAATTGCATTGTACATTCTTAATAAGCTCAACGCGAATGAGAATAAAGTCAAGGTTATCGTAACGAGTACCATTCAAGAAATATTCATAATTTCCCAATGCTATCGATATTGAAGCTCAACCAAAGACTACTTATTTCTATTTAAAAAAAAAGAACGAGAAGAAAATGAAGGTCTTACTTTTCCGCGGTGCAACGCTTCGACGTTTAATTTAGTTTAAAATCGTCTAGCACGCGCCTCGCCTGCGAGCGAGTAAGCATTGAATGAACCTGAATTAAAGTAGAAATCGGTTTAAGTAAAATTGAACGAGTGGAACATCTGTCCTTCACTCGCAATGAAGCGCAATGAAGATAATAGTAGTAGCAAATACAAGCTTCTCTCTCTTTCGACAATGCAAACTACCGAGAGAAAATTCGCTACGAGCACTGTAATGCTTTCGCTGCCCATTTGTGTGTCTGTCAAAATCTCTTTTCAATGAGCCCAAGTGTATATAACTTAATCGCATTCTACGAGGGGGATAATTACTACGCTAATGAACCGATGAAGAAGAAAAAAAATAAGGTTCAATTATGAGAGAAGAAAGAGAGAGTTTGATTGCTTATCGAGTATCGACAGGTTTAATTAATAAGACGAGTTTCTGCCTCCTCCTCAACTCGCAGCTCCTTCAAACTTCAGACGATGTAATTTCAAATTGATTACAGCACCTCTGAGTGCGAACTCAAGTCAATATCAAATAATTCAGAGCTTTACGCGACGAAAGGTATTATATATGTACCTACTAATCAGCACTTAATCAAAGTCGCTCTCGCGAGAGTGTATAATATATAACAATCTCGGATAAGCATTCGTATGATATACTTTTCGCTCAACACCTGAGGCATTTGTCAGTTGGATAACGGAAATTGATGACGGTTCACTCGCGCCCGCAAACGAAATTAACCCTTGTAACGAAATTACCACTCGAGCAACTACCTCGTCTTCGTCTTTTTTTTTTCACGCGTTAAAAGAAGATAAATGGCTTTAATTGAGAGGAAAAAAGAAGAAGAAGGAAAAAAAAAGAAAAAACTTAGCAGCAGCAGCTGCACGACGACTTTGTCGATCACTCAGAAGGGAAATGAAAGAGAGAGAGAGTGAGAGAGAAGAAAATTCTTACCTCTTCGCGCGAGTTGACTCGAGGCGCGCGTACTCGCGCGCAATCCCGCAAGACTCCAAGCTACTCCCGCGCGATGCGCCAAAATCGATCCGTCATGGGGCGCATTAAGAAAAAAAAAATTGTGCCGGCGAGAGAGAGGGAGAGAGGAAAAAAAATGGTCGACCGACTCGGCCTTGATAGAGCACTTACACTGTACAATAAGCCACCGTCGAGCACGTGCGCGAGTTGAGAGAATATCGCTCTCCGTTCTCTTTTTTTTTCTTCTTACGAGCCGAAAGAAAAAACAAAGGGTGCATCGACATCGTGTTTTATTCAGAAATATTCACTATATTACTAATTTATTATCGCGCGAAACCACTACGTCATCGATAATTCATTGCCTCGCTATTTATATGGCGGAACGTTGAGCTCAACTAATTTTTCACGAGAGAGAAAAAAATTATCGCGTAAATATTTTATTTTTCTTTACAGCAGTAGGTACTCAAACTCCTCCATCACTCTCTCTCCGTACCGCAAAACTTGACAAACGAGAAATTCTCATCAAGATTCAAGTACAAGTAGTGCGAGAGAGCGCAATTCGTAAATCGAGAAACGCTGTTTGACATGTGTGTGCGGTACGCGTAGCAAAACTCGTCGGCTGGTAATCGAGGAGCGCTGTTAACACAACCCTACTCGAGAAAACGCAGCGGTCGACGTGCTGATATACGAGAAATTGACTTTCTTGTCCTCTCTCCATGTGAGTTTCTGTGTGTGTATGTGTGGTGTGTACGTCTTTTCCCCCAAGAGAGCTTTAGCCTTATACACGTAAATATACGAGACTCCTGTGGATCAAACGTCGTCTTTCAACAATTAACTTCCCTTATACTCTCGAGAATCTTCGTACCGAAAGTCGAGAGATATATTGCTGCGTACGCTCGGTGTTTTATGACGATGGATTTTTGTCGTTTTATGGTATGAATTATTTTGTAGTTAGATTGTTTATGTGGAATGATTCTCGGCTACTTGAGCTTTTTTTTTGGAAAATGCGACGATGTCGAGTAAAGTTTTTTGACATTATGAATTATTTATGTCGTTCTTTCATTATATCGGCTAAACAATTTTCTATATTTTACTTTTAATTTTCACTTCGGCGATACCAAAAAAAGAAATGTTAAAATTTCTTTAAAAACGAATGATGTATTCGTTGTGATCGACTCGAAGTATTTATCAAGGGGGAAAAAGATAGTCAGATGATCTCAAGCGACATCGTCTCCAACATAATCTGCGAAAAACAAAAAAGTAACATGAAACATTGTTTCTAATCTCATAAAGGCATCTATTTCTCTCGCGCAAGCTCGGAAAATTCGCATTCATTGAAAAAAAAAAAGAAAAGGATTTCAGCACAAGAACCCTCGCGGCAATCCGTCCCATATAAAATGTATAAAACGCACAGAAGGCAAAAACCTCTTGACGGGGATTAAAAAAAATTACGGGATTCTCCCTCCTTCTCCTCCCCTCCTTTTTTTTTTGTTTTTGACGCAGAAAGACGTCATTATATATCGGAGACTTTTTATTTTCTTCTGTTCTTCCGCGAAGCGATTTAGGCCACGCGAATTTTCCCCAATCGCGCAAGCACTCTTCGGGGATTTTCAGAGGCATGAATCATTGCACGTGTGTGTGCAGGCGTGCATATATTTCATGCATTGAAAAAAAAGATGCGTTACGCGTGTGGAATTTGACAATGGGTCGACTCTCTTTTTTTTTCTTCGCTCTTTCTCGCGCAAAGAGTTTCGCTTCTGTATTATCAAACTTGAAATCTACATTGAACGTAGATATAATCATTTTTTTAAAATCGATTACGTTTCAATTACAAACCGGAGATAATTTATTAAATAAATCCTCTTTTTCAATCGACGCACGATTATCATGCGGATATTTATGTACGCCTCGTTGCCTCATCCATTGACCCGCATGAATAATAATACATCGAATATAATAACGCGCGATCGAATGAAAAAAGAAAATCAACCTCAACCGATGCAAAAAAAAATAATAATCCCTTTAGCGTGTTAATGAAAAAAATCAGCCAGGCGTGTGCGAACCCACATCATTTTTATTTATCCCTTCAAAGTTACACTGCACAAAAGGAGTACAAAGCTCTCGCGTCCTCGCACGCAAATTGCGTCGCGTCATCGCAAGCGATGAAATTACTCCGCGTCGTGCTCTACAATTTACGCCCGAGTTACGGCTTTATTTGCGCGAAGAGACGTCGAGCGGCTGATTTTTTTTTTAATCCGGTACACGAACGACATTACCGGACGTTTCCCTTTTTTTATTAAAATCTGCGATGATCGATCGTCAAAATGTTATTAGAATACATAAGCGCTCGCCAACCCCTCGCGCGCGCTTTTCAAAGGATAACAACGTTGGGGAGCTACTTGTGTTCTCAAATAATATTTGCTTTATGATGGTGAAGGCGTGCACGACTTGCTTCCCTTGTACATTTCGCGAGAGCTTCTGGTAATTTTATTTTGTCTACGGTCGTTCCGACGGGTATACGATTGTCATAAATTATTAAATATTTCACTATTACTCATCACTTCTGACAAATAAATCAGCAACACTTATCGTGAATCTGCGAAATACTGTTCGAGTTTCGCTCTGGTTATTCAACGACGCCGAAACAGGAACATCAATCACGACGCGAACTCATCCGTAAATCGCGAAAGGCTGATCGTCGCGAACGATGATGATAGCTCTCGCGACCTCAACAGAAGCTAATAATTTGTGCCCTGGCAAATTGCAAACGCGTACGTTGGATCATCACGCTGGCCACACGATGAATTATCAGGAGGGGGGGTCACGGCCCATTAAGCCGCATCTCGCGAGCATATAGTAGCTTATATACAACAACAACAACGTATCTCGCATCATATGCTGTCCGAAGCAGTGTGTGTGTATGTGTCGTTGATGTAGCCCTTTGTAGACACGTGAGATATTATTTTTACAAGGTCGTTTACGTATTACGAGAAGATGAAAGCTTTCGAGGACGCAGAGAACAAAAAAAAAAAGAAAGAGAATTGTAAATCAACTCGTTGGTGTATTTTGGCAAGGCGCGTCGGATAATTAATCAGCTCGTATTATATATACACTACGCGCCGAGAGTAATTTGTCTAGCTGCGATTCTCCTTTTATCCCCCAAGGTAAGGTTCGCTCGACCGAGTTTCTCTTGAGGCCGGATCTTAATCGTCGATTATCGCCTTGCCGCACACACACACACACCACGAATATCGGACTTCATCTCCTGTTTCACCACTTGGCGGCCTTGCTCGACACACTCACCACCAGAGATTTAGCTTTTTTATGAAGTGGAGGCAGAGAGAGAGAGAGAGAGAGAGAGAGAGAGAGAGAGAGAGTGCGCGGATTTTCTTCTTCGACGTCACCTTGATTTTTTTTTCATCCCCTCCTCGAAGATCGTCGAGTAAGGACGCTTTTACGAGAGGATTTTGGTAAGATATAAAAGTGTGAAATCGCATTGTGACGTACTTTGATATTACTTCGTAAAAAAAAGCTCAGTTTTCTCAGTCTCCTTGTCAACTTGTTGATGCTAAGTAAAGCGTGAAAGAAGAGTCAATAATAGCGTTGTTTATAGCTGGTTTAAAAAGCTTTTATTTTACGAGAAAGAAAAAAAGTCTCGGAAAAGAATTTTCAAAAATAGACACACAATCCACATCTTCTTTTTCTACTTCTTTGCCGCTAATAGAAATGGAACGACATAACCGGATGAATGCTTTTCTTGGGGAGGTGGTCGGGGATATCGATTTATCCGGAAGATAATACGCTTGCAATGGTACGTACCGGCTCCCACCGCATTAAGCTGCTTTAACGTTAAAAATGCACGAAAGCTCAAGTAGTTCTCGTCCGCATCGATTTTTCATCGACTCCGCTTGCTCTCCTTGTCTTATTTCTCCGACTGCTAGCCGCGCTCGGCGATGCAAATCAGAAAACAAGCAAACAACAAATTGTTTACGAGAGCGTAAAGCGAATTCGCGTTTGTCGACAAAATGGGTCGAAGTTTCATTTATTGGACGCGGCTTCTTCTTCTTCTTCTTTTTTTTTACGAGTGACCGTCTCATTCGTCATTTTTTATATCGTCGGGTCAGTGGAAAAAGATCCCATATCCAACGAGTAGTTTGCGAAAATCCTACCTCCAGTTTGCCGAGATAAAAAATCACACATCCAATTTTTCAATCGGAAAATCACACCTCCAATTTTTTCGAGTTTGAAATCACACATCCAAAA
>JAWWMK010018707.1:0-19110 GCA_035047105.1 Galeopsomyia nigrocyanea | reverse complement strand
GTTAAACTCGCTAAAAACCTTTATTTCATCTTTCTTGAGTGCCAGTAAGGCTTAAAAAAATGTTACATATGAAAAAATAATTGTATGTTTAAATAAATCCATTGCGTAGATTTAGACGCAGTCTTTTATTAATTACAAGAAGTTTCGACTCGTTTCTAATAAACCATTCATTTTTATAAATTATTTGCTAGCCCAAACTATTTTTTTTCCTTTACTCCAAAATATTTACCGAAATGCTCCAAAACAAATTGGGAGTTTCGACGCGCCGGAATTATTGATCGAACGTTAGATCAACAAGGTGTAAACAACGCAAAAGCCTAAATGTGCGATACGTGCTCGTGCGCACGCATCGTCGCACGAATTGCCGCCCTAAGATACACGGAGAGCAAGTAGTCATCTCGCTGACTCGCTGGTGTGAGCACGCACATACGTATAAGTATACGGTGAAGTGAGAAAACTTGTTTTTGTTGTCGAAAATCCGGATAACTACCACGCCAGCATTTCGGCGTTACTTTGGCTTGCACGCAAGCCGTATGATCTCAATTAGTCCAGGCTGAATTCATTGAAATTTGGAGCAATAAATAATGTAAGTGTCGTTTGGTTATTGGATAGTAGTTGACCTTGCAATTAGTACATACGTATTATTCGGAAAACAAGCTTTCGCCCAAACAAAGAATTTCAGTGCATTCCATATTACAGACAGTGGAACTGAGCATTTATTGTTTTCGTAATCAAGTATATTGTTTTTAATGTGTTCAATGTTTAATCGTATAATTTATCGCAGAGACAGTAATAATCTTGGAGTCGATACTTGTAAAAAAAACAAATGATTCGGCACAATTTGCCTCAATTAAATAGCAATGAATAAGCAAAAATGCGCTCGAACAATTTGTCATGAAGCAACTGACTGCAAAGTATTCTTCGTAAGACACCAATCATTCATCTTTTTTTTGCAATACATCATTAATAAACATCTCTCGCCGCTCGCGTATGGATCAGCGGAGCGGAGATAAATAAAACGACACATATACACTCGCTGTATAGTGCATGCCGAGTTCAGTGTTCGGGCAGCTCTCGTGTAGCAGACAACGCGCAGCGACAGTGACCAAACTGTAGAGTGAAATCTCCGCGTGGCGCGAATTTTGAAACTGCATCGCGCCGATAATAGAAAAGACATGCAGAACGCTGACGAGGAACGTTCTGTTGCAGAATCCAAGATGGGTTTGAAGCTCTATTACGATCTTCTGTCCCAGCCATCGAGGGCTTTGTACATATTTATGAAAAAGAATCACATACAGTTCGAGCAAAAATTGGTCAATCTTGGCAAAGGTGAGCAGTTGCAACCTGAATTTGAAAAAATCAATCCTATGAAGAAAGTTCCGGTGATCGAGCACAAGGGATTCCATCTCACTGAGAGGTAAGTTACTCGTGGTGTTAATTATTCAATTGTTCCAACTCACAAAAGTATCGAAACACAAAATGCGTACAGATAAAAAATAAGTTGCGAGTTACGTAAACATAATGATAAGATGACCAATTATAAAGTGAGGATAACGCGTGATTCTTATCATCAATTGAACGAAATCGAACGAAGAATTTTTTTATCGATGAAAATAAATCTCTTGTAAATAAATGAAAATAACATTTCTCGAGGCAATTTTCTAAATATCAGAATAACATTATATCGTAGCAAACTGAAATCAGTAAATTAATTAATAACTTCTTTGACTTTGCAGTGTGGCGATATTGCGTTACCTCTGCCGTGAGTTTCACGTGGAAGACCACTGGTATCCAAAAGACTCGCAAGCTCAAGCGAGAGTCGACGAGTACTTGGAATGGCAGCATATGAATACGAGACTGCACTGCGCCTCATACTTCTGGGTCAAAGTAATTATATTTATTTTGCCAGCTCTTTAAAAATCCTCGTTACATCTCAGAGTTCTTGTAAATTTTAAAATGTACATCGCAGTATTTGTATCCGATGATGAGAGGCGAGCCTCCGAAGCCAGACAAAGTAGCACAACACGAGGAGCGGATGATCGAGTGTCTCGATCAAATTGAAAAAGTCTGGCTTTACGATAAGATGTTTCTCACTGGTTATCAAATTACAATCGCCGACCTCCTCGGTGCCTGCGAGATTGAGCAAACTCGTAAGTATAACGAAAACGCATTAATTCACTTTTTCCTCTCCTCTTTTTTTTTTTCTACTTCGCTGACTTTGCATCTCGAGTCTCGAGTCCTGACTTGATTATTATTATTAAAGGTATAGCTGGTTTCGATGCGAGAGAAGGAAGGCCGCATCTTTCCGCGTGGCTGGATCGAGTCTCTCGAGAGGCTGCGCCTTATTACCAGGAGGCTCACGTTCTTCTCAATAAGCTCGCCGATAAGACTCAGGAGAAGCGCAGCAGACTGTAAAATGTAACAGTGCATTGTAGGGAGCAAATGTCTTCGTATTGTTAGCCTACCTGTTTTATCGTTGTAATTAGTGCGTAAATGTTTCTATTTGTATGTTTCCATTTTTATCTATATACTAATAAATGTATAATAAGGCTGAAAGTAGATTCATGGCTTTTTATTTTGTTTCCTCCAAATATAATAACGCGCGTTTAATTTTTATAAGATATTACTGAAATTCATTGCTCAATTGAACAAAAGTCCAGTCATTGATTAATTTTTACAGGATTCTTGGCTGGACAAAGGGGTCGTTCACGTCTTCGCGACCCCAGGGGGTGCTAGTGAGCGGTCGCTCATCTCTCTATCTATGGTCAATCCTACGGCAGAATCCTCGAAAATTGAAAAATCGTCGGAAAATATGCAATAAATCAATCAATTATGAAGCTTTTCGTTTTTTCCAGTAGCCTTCAAAATTTTCTTTGTGAAAAGCAATGATCATCACTGTCATTTTTTTGTCAATTGGCATTAAAAAAATTATTTACAAAAAAAACGAAAAAAATCGTAAGTCCAGCTAAGGGTTAAACTTGAATAAACTTAATGTTATAAAAGTTAATACAAACCCTAACGTAATACGTGCAGACAGCCGACTTTCATAATATTTTTCTTTTCAATTCATTTACAGTGTAACGCGTCACGATGAATCTGAAGTTGTACTTTGATTTTTTATCACAGCCATCCAGAGCTCTTTACATATTGTTAAAAACATGTGACATACCCTTCAAAGCGCACATTATCAAAATAGTCAATGGAGATAACACAATTGACGAATATTTAGAAATTAATCCATTCGGCAAAGTTCCGGCAATAAATCATAAGGGATACAAACTCATCGAAAGGCAGGATATCAATAATTTCAACTGAAATTTCGATTTGATTCGGTTGTTACAATGATATATTGATTACAGTGTTGGAATCGTACGTTACCTCAGCCGTGAATTCAACATTCCCGACCACTGGTATCCGAAGTCATCGATAGGTCAAGCTCGAGTTGATGAGTATCTCGCTTGGCAACATTTGAATACTCGTCTTCATTGTTCTCGCTTATTTTTAGGAAGTGTACGTAAATTGAACATTTAAAAAAAAAGCTTCACATTTTTCAATTATTAAAACATTCCTTTTCTGCATGGAAACAGGTATTCTATCCTATGATAAGACAAAAGCCAGCAAAATTAGAATCAGTGAAAGAATTTGAAAGAGACGTAGTCAAATCTCTGGATACAATCGAGAATAGATGGTTAAAAGATCAATCATTCATTGCTGGTAATGAAATTAGCGTTGCTGATATTTTTGCAGCCTGCGAGATTGAGCAAACAAGTGAGTAGTCGAATTTGAAATTCTTGAAGGATATCATTTTAAGCATTGACCAGTACTAAAAATCACATAAATACAGGGATGGCCGGTTACAATCCACGAAAGAATCGACCAATATTGACCAGTTGGCTCGAAAGGGTAGCTCGACAAACGTCGCCTCATTACGCGGAAGCACACGCGCACATCGACCACGTTATTGCAAAATTCGCAGGAAGGCCGCCTCACACTTGCAGTATAGCCGAGATTTATATGTGATTTTTTTGCATGCAATTAAATTTAATTATTTTATAAATTTTGTATATTTTGGGATTACTATCAATAAAAATATTCGCATGGGAAGAAACTATAAGCTTTCCAATTTATTCAAACTCAGGATACTGGAATTTGGTCGCATCGAAATATGTAGAACGATCTAAATTGGTTATTTCAGTGTTTGCGATTTAATTGCAATTTGAAATCTATATCGCGAAGCCTATACCTATAATCCTTGGTCGCTATAGTGTCAATAACAATAACAGTACTACTATACCTATTGCACATGATGAGCTTTCGACAAAGAAGAAATAGTAATAACGTAGGTAGGTCGAGCAAGTAAATAATGTCACAGATCGCGTGAGTGTATATTGGCAAACGCTGGATCTGATGAGCTTTCTTTATTCTCCGCGCGACCTTGAACCATTGTAGTAGTAACTACAGAGAATGAAAATTGCAGCTCCAACAGGATATGACACTTCCCGACTGCGGGCATGTAAACATCATTTCGAAAATGCTCGAAAGCTTTTATCGGAGAAAGGAGCTGAAAATCCTACTTTTGGATTTTAAAACAATTGACACTAGTATAGCACGCCTTTGTCCTTCCTCGCTCAGACGAGATTTTCCGTTATTTTAGAGCTTTTCCGTTATTTATCGACAACGAACAATCCACCTGCAAGTACAACGATGAAGTCTTCGAGCAATTTCTTTAATATTAATTAAAAAAATATATACATACATTTCCAATCTTATTTAAACAAAAACAAATTACATGCAAAAAAATATTCTTATTGAAGCTTGAATCAGAATATTTTATGATCCTCGAAAGGCAGCTAAAACCGTAACGTACGACACTGACGTTTTTGTGATCTGAAATTCAATTCAAATAAATATACACCATTGAAAGAATAGCATTCAATTAAATTCAATGAATAAAATCGTACCGATAAGAAATTTTCCATATCCATATTTGTCAGCCCTCCTGCAGTTATCGTACAAGGGTCTGTACATCGTAACATAAAGATGTTCAGAAGTTTCATTGTTTTCTCTGAACTTGCGTACCAATCGTTGCAGTAACTAGACATATTAAGGTATATTTTAACAACGTAAATTAAATTTTTAAATTTTAATTTCGGACTTACGCATCTGAGAAGAGGCCTTTGCTGTAATCTATTAATTGTTGTCCTGGATAGCAAAGTCCAAATAGATGAATTTTTAAAGAAAAAAAAAGCATAACGTAACGAACGAAATCGATTGTGTTATTTTCCAAGTTTGCAATCATCTGAAAATAATTTTGATAAGATTTAACAAAAACTTTCCTTATGTCGGACACTGCAACGAACACCTCTATCACTTACAATGACACTGATAATCGGAATTGCAATTATATGTACACACATTATTACGAGAAAGCCAAAAGAATAAGCAGCCTCGAGTGTCTGAGTGAATCTGAAACATTATAAATATATTCTAAAAACGCATTACATGTTAGAAATAAAAAAAAATACTCAACTCTAAAATTTTTTTGTGCGTTTTTACAATGTTCACCACGTAATCATACGATGCATCTTTGTTTTTAACCGTTTCACTAAACACTAATTGACTAGGCTTTTGCAATCGGTACCTGAAAACGTAACGTATGTGTAAAAATACATAGATATTTTCTTTTTCCCAGACAATTATTTCAAAAAGATCTTTATCTAAATAAGTTGAGCTACTTTGTATTTTCTAAATTCTTGGCAAGAATGCAGTAGTGACCTATTCTTCAAAAATATGTAAGTGTATATATTTTTTAATTTAGCTTTTGAATATCTTACTTGAGAATAGTGTATAATCCTAGAAAATGATGGATACAAGCTGTATACATTGGGTCTATGGCAAGAAAAACGATTACAATGGCAGCTGCTAAGAAAAGATCCCATACGTAAATTTTCACATAATGATCATCTGGATTGTCAACTAAAATATATTGCAAGGGTCGTGGTTTTGCCAAAGGATTTATTATGTTCAAAACTATTGGTATGAGGGGTAGTGTCACGTATATTACATAAATGGTTACCATCAACCCTATGACAATCATTATTAAAAATTGTCAGTCCTTGAAGAAAAAAAATTGATTTTGAATGCGTAACCATACCTATGTAAGCAAGTGTAAGCTTTCTACCAGTTTCGGAATAAGTTTTCAGAATATCTTGTTCTTCTGAATCAACTATCATTGACCAATTATTCACAATACCGCCGTACATTATTCTCAACTAAAACGATCGAATGTCATAAAAAATACTTAAAGTATATTTGAAAAAGAGAATTTAATTTTATTTTGATAAGAGAATTTTTAATTAAACGTTTAAAATGCCCGATTTAATTTGACACTTGAGTTTTCTGAATAAAATTTATCGCGGATAAGTACAGTAGAACCTCGATAATTCAAAACTCAAGAGTCCGGGCTTCCACTTCGAATTATCGAGGTTTTCGAATTATCGAAGTTCGAATTATCAAAGTAAATTTGTGGGAAAACTGAAAAAATTGTCGAATTATCAAGATCGACATTTATTTATTAATTTATTTATTATTATTAATTAATAAAAATTAATAATTAATTTATTTATTATTAATTAATAATTCGAAACTCAAGAGTCCGGGCTTCCACTTCGAATTATCGAGGTTTTCGAATTATCGAAGTACGTGATTTATTAATACTGCTGGAAAATAAAGCCTCTCGTTCGCGCTTATTATGTTTGTAAACAGATTATACCAAGGTATACGTAGCATACGCTCGATATCGACTGTTCAGACCAATTTCGAATTATCGAGGTAAAAATACATGTAAAAGTATCTCAAGAGGCGAAAAGAAGATTCAGATTCGAATTTTCGAATTTCAAATTATCGAGGTAATTTTACATTGGTCGGCATAGAAAATTCAAGAGTCCGGGAGTTAACTTCCAATTATCGAGAATTTAGAATTATCGAAGTTCGAATTATCGAGGTTTTACTGTATTTGAATTGACATTCATTATCAGTTTTATAATTTTTCGAAAAGTATATATTCGTATAAAAAGTATAAAAATGTTGTATTATCCAAACTTTTTAGAAATATGATTTATACGTTCCCTTGAAAAAAAAAAAATTCACAAAGTAATGAATGAATGTCAATACTCAACTCTAAAATGTAAATAAAGACAAAGAGTAACTTACGTAATAATCAGTGTAGCATTGTAAATATTTTATCAAGCGACAAAAAGAATATAATAAATTCACTACAAGAGGGAAACACGGCACTCTTCAAGATTCACTCGCTACTATAGAGTTCGTCAAAGCGGCATGAATTTACATTTCACAAAGAGACTGCGTATATCGTTGTACACAGGGTGATTATTAAAAATTCTAACTAATACTTTACCTGCGCCTACTGCTTCGAGTGAACTGTTATCCACACGCGAAGTGTGCGTGAAAATTCAAATGCTCCCACGTGTACACTGTACATACATTTAAGGATTTCTGAATTGACAAAATATGTTGAAATGTTGAATTCGAGTAAGGATAGGTAAAGATACAAAGTATTTATATGAGACGTTAAAAATGTACTGTCAGCGCATTCTTATCTTTATTTGAAGTAAATATTCTGATGAAAATACAAAAAAATATCTAGCGGCATATGGACTTGTTTGCTCTCATATAGCCGCGCCATGCATCATAAATAATTTACAATCTATTTTTAACTTATCGTAAGAGCAATGTTTTTAAGTACGAAAAGTTTTACATAAATTATACATAGTACAAAAATATCAAGATACACATATATTCGCATATGATTCATAAATATAAAGAGACATTTTGTAGATTTATATAGAAAAAGAAAAGAAGAGCACACACAGGCGATGACGAAAAATAAAAAAATAAAAAGAAGAAACTGAGAGATTAACCAGGGTGACAGCGTTTTACAGTGCACACAAACACACGAAAAATGTAAACATCTATCTATTGAAATGCAGGAATTATCGGGGTAGGGGACGAGCTTTGGACGCTTTTAACGAGCAACGTTATTTCACTTTTGCTTGCGTCGAAAGGACGTTTTTTCCTACATAGTTTTTTGCGAGGTATTTGCGACCGAAAACGCGACACGCGCGCGCACACATATTTTGTACGTCGTTCGATAATTGCGAACGCGGACGTGTTATACATCGCTTTTTTGTATTTTCATACACTTATGGTTCTACATAGGAGGGGGTAAACATATCATGCAGATAAAACACGTATACTCTATATACTTTAAATATTGCATTTAACTCTGTATCACATCATTTGTCTTTGAAACATTGGTCTACCTAAACTGAGTAACATTTAATACGCCATTCCTTATGTTTTTTTTTAATTCCCGTCTATCTCACTCTCCCTCTCTCTCTCTCTCTCTCGCCCTCTCTCGCCCTCTCTCGCCCTCTCTCTTACTTGCTATATATCGCATTCTTCGGAGGTGCACATCAAACACGCAAACACCTAAACTTTGAACGATTACTAAGAGTTGTTGAGGATTCATTGTTGTTAATCACAAATTTTTTTTTTCCGCTTAAAGCTACTAATTCAATTGACTTAGAATATCGACGACAAGTTACATTATCTGCATATAATCCTACATTCAACTATCCGAATAACTCTTCGCAACCTACGAAACTTAAAAAAACACAATAAAAGATCTAAAACTAAATACGCGTGATCGTCTAAACGTTTTTTAAATAATTAAAAAAAAAAAGAACCAACAAAATCGTTGCCTGTCATCAACGCAGGTCCGAACAAATATGTATGATATATACGAACTTTAGTTACTCATAGTTCTTTTGTTTTTTTTTTGTCGATACTCGGGGTAAAAAATTATCATATATAGAAAAATATCATTTTCTATTCATTGATAAATATATGTACAATGCACTTCTGCCTCTTTGATTTTGACTCACGTTTTGACAAAAAAACTCGCATCTCAAAATATATAATCTTAAGGCCTCGTCAGAAATTCGTTAAATTACACTTTCAGCACGCGTATATACGCACACAAACACACGCACACACACACTGCTGACCGCATATAGGCCTATATATATGAACGCATCCGTCGTCGATGCGTTATTATATATGTAGCTTTGGTGAGCGTTACTTTTTCTTCCTAATTGACTGACATCCGAGAGTGTCTATATATGAGGTACAAATCCAAACTCATTGGCAGAGAAATCACAGCTCTCAACAGAACTCATATATATCAAATCGAAACTATATACACTAAAACGAAAATAAATTCACCTATTTTTTTCATATCTACAGAGAGAAACAAAAAAACTAAAAATCCAACAGCTATGAGGAATAAGCCGTTATCGCTTGACAATAAAACAAAAAAAAAAGAAGAAAAAACATTGAACACAATCGTATCGTTTGAACGCTCGATCGGCGTCTAAACACGTACATACATCTATTATAATCTATACAAATCGGCACACACACAGACAGACAGATCTCACGCACACCTACATAAAATATCTATACGAAAACACTAATTAGAGGGGGGGACGAGGGTTGCAATCATGCATGACTAAGCGAGCTTTTTGAGTCGAGGCATGATCTTAGGACACTGGGCTCCATGGACGGACCAATGCTGGGCCTGGCACGCCTCGTTGCAGTAAAAGGTGGTCTCGCAGCCGAGGCATTCGAAACTCGAGCTCGGAGCGCCGCAATTGGAGCAACGCAAGCTCTGCATTCCGCTCGGGCTACGATTCACTTCGCCGAGATTCGGTGTGGGACATTCGCGCGCGTAGCTGTTGCCGCCGTTCAACTGCTGCTTGTTGGCGTAGGACGTCGCCGGCCGAGATGACGAGTAGTGGCCGTTGTTCGAGCTCGACGATGGCGTTGAAGTTCCTGCAAATTCACAAACAAACGACATTTTTGCCCGTTAATTTTCTTTTTATCTCTTTTGAATTTTGCGGCTGGGGGAACAGAGACGAATTGTACAATTACAAGGCTACGGGTATAGTTTTAGATCAGGAAAAACAAATAGGCCAAACATCAAACAAACACACACACCACTATTTTTCTCGAATATCGCGCTAAATTTAAACGCACGTGTCGTGTTTTGTGGCTAATATGGATAAGTCGAGCAAATAGTTACACATGTCAACATGGGGAAATACACATATATATACATATACATTATATTACACTTGTATTTGCATTCCTCGTTATCTCAACATGCGCGAGCTTTTTCGTCTACGAGACTAAAAAAAAAACTATTATTTTTTCCCTTCCATTTCTTAGCCCGTTAAAACGCGCTCGTGGGTATGTGATAAGGTGATCTACGCACGGCAAAACATTTTTGTCCGACTGTTGGCGGCGGTGGAAAAAATATTATTGCTGCGAGACGCGCAATTGTGTCTACAAAAGTTTATTTGCCCGAACAACGATGACGAGCAAGAGAAAGAAAGAGAAAAAAAATGACATTCTTCGCGCGATAAGCGGCGCGCAAGCACGTTCTTCTCTCAACATTAAAAAAAAACGAAGAAGAAACTAAAAACAAAAAGCTCCTCTAGCGACATGCATTTAATTTCCCCGCGATTTCGTAATTTTCATGCTATTATTTTCTACGAAATGCATAAAGAAAAATATTGGAGCTTGCGGGTATTTTCGCATGCAAATCTACTCATCGAACACCCATTATCTAATGTACACACTTAAAAAAAAGTAAGAAATGTGAATTACGATGATCGTAGTAAAAGCGATGACGGAGCGCGCGTAAATATCGCAGACTTGCTGAAACAGAAAGCGAAGCGAGTGTGGTGATGGCGACGCGCTTAAAGCGAAATGTACGTTCGTGTTATTGCTTCCTCTTCTTCGTCGTATCTCTCTGCGGATAAAAGACACAGAAAAAAAAAATAAAAGAAATAAGAACAAAAAGCAATGAAATCGTGATGATGAAAACCAGAATGAAATGAAATTGTAAAAAAAAAAATAACGCAGCGTCGTGGAGAGAGAGAGAGAGTGCGGGTGTAGAGATGAGAGATGACAAGATCAAAGGCCGGTATATATGGCTAATTAAGCTCTCTCACCGTTCCTCGCAGCACTCGGCTGTTGTCTCTCTGAAGGTTGCTGCTGCTGGGAGTAAGCTTGAGGCTTACTCGCAGCTGCTCTCGCCGCAGCCTGTTGCTGTTGCCTGGCGACTTGCTCAGCCGTCGACTGCTGCTGCTGCTGCTGCTGATAATGCCTCTGCTGCTGTTGCTCGTAAGCCTCTTTGAGTCGTAGCGCCTGCTCGGCACTAAACATGGGATTATTATAGTCGACGAGACTGGCGCGTCTGGCGTATCGAGGATCTCCGGCGGCGGCAGCTTGCGGTGGTGGTGGCGGCGGCGGTGGCGAGTAAAAGTGATGATGCTGAGCTTGAGCTTGCGGCGTTGGCATGGGCAGAGGGGCGCCCCGTTTATCGGACTCCCACTGCTGGGCTGCTGCCGCGGCGGGATTCTGGCCGGGACCGAGGGGGATCAGAGGCGGTACGCGACTCTGCGACGTGATCGTCGCCGTGGCTTCCAATGCGCCGGCTGGCATACGCGAGTAGGCGATTGGCGTGGCGTATTGGTAGGGATTGGGGTAAGCCAGTGCCGAAGCTTTCTGATAGAGTTCCAGCTGAAAAGGAACGAGTAAAAGCTCTTTAATCGTCCGCAAGCTTCCCTTGAAATAAAAAAAAACACGCACAAGGTCGCGGTAACCGTGAGTCTAGAATGCGTGCTTCTTTTTTTGTTCGTTAATCTCTGGAAAAGCTTTTTTCGACGCTGTCCCCTCGGCTAGATTCGACAGTAGAAAAAACTTTTAACGAAATTGCAAAGAGCTCGCACGGGCGTACGAAAGCTCGGTGCGTACAGTGCCCATCAGCGTAATGGTCTTACCGGGAACTTGTGCTGATAGGAGAGAGCCATGGCGCTGGGGTAGTAAGCCTGATGGCGTGGTGCGGCATGAGTTGCAACAGGCTGGCTTGCATTCTGCTGCTGCTGCTGCTGCTGCTGATGGGGGATGGATACTTGATGGACCGAGCGTGCAGTCGTCGTTGTCTCGCCGCCAGCAGTAGCCAGTGGCCAAGCTCGCACGGGCACTCCGTTCGTAATGTAATTTGCAGTCGCCGCCGTCGCCGCCGCCGCTGGCATTTCGCTCGCCGGCGCCGCGGCTATTGGCCTGTACACTCCTGCTCCTGCGAGCTGCAATATCGAAGGGCGAGTCGGCGATAAATACATTTGTACATACGATACGCGCAACGCTCGATTGTTTCGACAGGCTCACTTGATAGAATGTTTGCTGTGGCTGCTGCTGCTGCTGTCGGGTATCGTTGCTCGACGGCCCACCAGCGTCCTTTTTATTCAATAAAGCCACACCGTCGCCCGACTGCCTCTTCGCCATCTCGTCCACCACCCACATACCCAAACTCGGGAATTGCTCGGCCATGAGACGCTGCTGCTGCTCCACCGCAGCGTTGTTCTTCACGTTCGCCGCTGCTTGCTCCAGTAACTCCAGACTCGGTGTCTTCGACTCTTTCCCCTGCTGCTGCTGCTGCTGCTGCTGTTGGATCACTGCTGCCTTGGATTTCCCGGCCATTGCGGTTTCTCGTGCTTTCACCTGCTTGTGTTTGCGTACGCGTTCTCGTGAGAATTCAGTCGACTATGAATTTACATTGTTCGATCAATTCGCGTGTGGAATATCAAATATTGGCGACTACGACTCGTGTAAAACTAAAAACAGTAGTATTCGTCGATGCAAAAAAAAATGTGTTTTTTTTTTGTCTCTGACCTGCTCGGGTGTGACGGTATTCTCGTGCATCCTCTGCACGGCGAGCACGTAGTCGGCTGGCAAGGGTTGTCTCTCGCTGACGACGCTCGACACCGGCTTGTCGTGCCACAGCGCGCGATAATCCAGATTGCGAACGAGACGTTCGCCCAGATTCGCCGGCTGGTCGCGATGCTGAACGATTATCCCACCTGGTGACCAAATCGTCGCCTCCGGCACGTAGGGATAATGTTGTTGCGTTGGCTGCTGCGGTAACGTGAATACTTCGCGACTACTACGATGTGACTGCTGTTGCTGATGATGATGATGTTGCGGATGAATGAGTTGTTGCGTGTGGGCCAATCCTGCGGCTGCTGCTGCTGCTGCTGACCAGTGGGTTGACACGTCCGAGACTGAAATGCGTATGAGAGAGTTGGTGGTTTATTCGATGGGCTTTATATTGAATTTGCATTTTTAATCATTGCCGAGCTTTTTTTTTTTAATGGAAATTCAGTTACTGCGAATTTTACGCGAATTCAATATGCAAGTGTGTGCAAAGCACTACAAATGTTTGCTGCGGCATGGTTTGGAATATTGCATCGATTTCCTCGTATTGTAAATACAAAACTGAGCGAATTCAGTTTGCCGAACAATCAACGGGATTTATTGCAATTTATTATACTGCACGGATAATATTTGTACGGCTTCGTCGATATTTTATTATACTGTATCGATGCGATGGAAAAATTGGATTATCACATATTCGCGAGAAATGAATAAATTTTTTTTTTTCGCGATGTATTTGGATTTTATCAATTTATTATTGTTATTATTATTTTTTTTTTGGAGTTTGCTCGACTGTGGACGTGATGAAAAAGTAATTGATCAATGTATATTTGCATTATGGAATGAAAAGAACTTTACGATATTTACATTTAATTACTTTACGAAATAAAGCACTTTGGAGATGGATTGAAATTTCGTCGCAATTACTTTACTAATTGTACTTCAGTTTTGACCGTGCAGATAAAAAAAAAAGTTAGTTATTCGATGCTTCATTTTGAACGAATTAAATTGGAAATTAATTAACGATGTATTTGATTTCGCGTTCGTGCACTTATTGAGTTTCCCTTTATTCGAAAATTCATCATTGAAATTCTATACAGGAAGAGCGCCGTATTATTATTTCGTCTATTGTGCGAGCTCTTTTATTTAATCTCATTCCGCGAAGCTCACTCGGTGTAACATCATTGTGTATTATTTAATATAGCATATAGCAGCTTCTCAATATACCATTATTCTCGTAGCATTGAGAATTCGATATTTCTTTCAGAAAAAAAAAGTTTCGTCGACAAAAAAAAAATAAAAATAAAATAAATTGCATTGTTCGATTGTTCCCACTGGGAGACAGAAAGACTTCGATAGACTCGAGCGTCAAAGTTTAATTGCGTGACAGCCGTCACACGCCAATTCAAACTTTGATTAAATCAATGCATAATTCCCGACTTTCATCAGAGACAGATAGGTAGTAACGGCAAACTTCGAAGCCATGGTTACTTCAATTAGATATAAATCAAGTTAGAGTGTGAGTAGTAGGATGGGTCGACATGCTAATTGAGTATACCAGCGAATATTTCGCATTGTTCCCTCTGTGAGAAAGTGAGATAGCCAACGATATTGGAACTCGAGGCTAATTTCTTTTTAATTATCGTTGGACTTCAAGGGAAAAAATACTTTTTTCCCCTCGATCTCTCTTTTTCTTTTTTTTTATAAATTCAGCGGAATTTTCACCGAATTACATTCAGCACGCGAAATTGAAAAACGTACGATTGTTGATGTAATTATGTCAATAATAAAATGAAACGAGAGAGAGAGAATCGGATTAATGGATTTTCGCATTGACGTCATAATATGAAGAGTTATCCATAATAATAGTATTGTACCGCGAAGAGCTGCATCAAAGTATAATATAACGTTCATGATTTCACTAACGGCTGGTTATTCGATACATAATTATTACGCTCTGGCGTATCTAACTTGATTGATGAACAATGAAGAGAGAGAGAAAGAAAGAGGTGGGTTGCTGCCCCCTTCTGTTTCATTGTAAATTTCGAAATTCACCAGTGGCTTTGTATTGGGTATCCACACAGTTTCAAAGATAAAAAATATTTGTATATATGGCTTCCTCGCAATTTTTCATGTAAACGCGAAACTCGATATCGCAAAATTTGACAAATTATTTCATTCAACCACTAGAAAATAAAAAAAAAAGAGAGAGAAAGCTATACCAACCTCGTCTTCTTTTCCTACGATCCTCCTTCATCAAATCCTCTTGCGAGGCGGGTCTCTTGGTAGCGAGATCGAGAGGTCTCTTGTCCGCGTCGACGCCACTGCTACCACCGGTACTGGTGCCGGGTTGCGACTCGACCCACGCACCCGGTACGAGTGCCTCGCGTGGACTGTTGGCAGGTGCCCTCGTGGCGTTGGTTCGCGGTGCAGCGCTGAGTTCGTCTATCAAGAAGCTCGAGTAGCCGCGTTTCTGCTGTTGCTGATGATGTTGTTGATGTTGATGTTGGTGCGGCGAAACTCGCGGTTCGACTATCACACCGTTTTGTTGCTTCTGAGACGTGACAGAGGGGGATTTTTTTCTCGATAAAGCCAATTACTTGATGCGAAAGCGAGCTCCGATACGATTACGATATTAGTGCTTTGAGATAGATAAATGCGAAATTTCGTTCTTGATATTTCGTTATATTATATCAATGATGGGCTTTAGTGTTTGATTAGACACAGTTTGGAGGGAAATTTGAACTCTGACCACTTTTAATAAGCACGATTGATTCGCATAAATGTCACAAGAAGTTTACGTTATAGGTTGCTGAAGAACTTCGCTGAGATAACTCGTCTTCAAATTGAATAAATTCCCTTTCGGGCTGCTCCACTGTACTTGAAGTAAATGGGTAAAAGGAGCGAGAATAAACTCTGATATCCTTTTTTGGAGCACAAATTTTTTATTGTACGACGTTTCGGATCGCGAAACTATCCCTCTTCAGGAACTGTTACAAATGCAAATAGAACTGTTACAAATGCAAATAACGTTATTTGCATTTGTAATAGTTCCTGAAGAGGGATCGTGTCGCGATCCGAAACGTCGTACAATAAAAAATTTGTGCTCCAAAAAAGGATATCAGAGTTTATTCTCGCTCCTTTTACCCATAACTCGTCTTCGTCGAAATCAATTACTTAATTAACAGGAGAAAGAAACATTCGTAAAAATTCTTCGTCGTTTACCGTCGGAAGAGAGGGTATAAACACAACGAACGATTCCGAAGTGATCGAATGAGTCGGCAGATTTTTTCCGCGCAAAACGAGTGTACTTGTACTCTGCGAAGTCACCGTAAAAAAGTATACTCAAGTGCCAAAAAAAAAAAGAGTTGCAAGTGATTAGCTCTTTGCGGCATAAAAACCGCGAGATTAAACGCCCGCGCAATCGACGCGATAAGCATCTTTCCAGAGCGCGAATGCGATATCAATCGGAG
Source organism: Galeopsomyia nigrocyanea (assembly GCA_035047105.1). NCBI lineage: Eukaryota > Metazoa > Arthropoda > Insecta > Hymenoptera > Eulophidae > Galeopsomyia > Galeopsomyia nigrocyanea. The sequence goes on along the minus strand of JAWWMK010018707.1, from coordinate 2,773 downwards.
AGTGATTTAACCCCCGATATATTGGGATGTTACACGATATATCTTATCTCGGTCATCGTCTTATCAAAAACTCCCGAGTGGCAGGTGGAGAAAAAAGTTTAAAAAAAAAATAAAGAAAGAGTACAAGGAAAGTTGTATATTCGACTTACCGAGCGCACGACGTAGGCAGTTGCTCTCTCGACTTCCCTCGGGATTGTTGCGTAGTAGCCGTTCGGCGTCTTCCTCTGCAGCTCGCTCATTGGTGACATTTTTCCCAACTCGCCGGAACTGCGACGAAAAAAATACAAAACACCGCACATAATTATGAGTTACAAAGTCGTGGAACACGATTTTGCACAAGTAAATACAAAGCGACATTCCTCATTTTATTTCGAACGTGCGTGGAGGATGGTTTTTTTTTTCATGAGTCGGTCGTGGCAAGTGCCGATTGGTTTTTCGGTCGTTGTTTACGTGGACTTTTCAAGAGTTACACGTGTTGCCTATCGCCTCGAGTCGGCCTGATAAGCGCAACCGAGTAGCTCTCGATATAGTATTGAGAGAGAAAAAAAAAGTACAACAAAAAAAAAGAAAAAGAAACGAAGACACTGCAACGCGCAATGAACCGATAAGCAAAGAGACAACTCACCGCGCGACGTTGGCTATCTTCTCGTTCAGACTAACAGCCTCCTCGCTGATCCGTCTGTACTCGTCGGCGGACAAGCGTCTCTTGGTCGCAACTCTCTCGTCCATCATCAAATCGTCATCGTCGTCGTAAACCTTCTCCTCGCCCACTTCCTCGCAGTAGGCGTCGAATTTGTCGGCCGACGTGGCTTCGTTGAGCTTCCGCAGCTTGTTGGAGTAATCGTTGATCCGCGCGTCGCAGTCGTCGATGATCTTCTGAAACTTCGGCCTATCCGCGCTATCCTCCGGCAGCACGCTTCTCGAGGCGTCGATTTGCGTCCTCATCTCGATCGCCTGGGCGCGCAACTCGCGGAATTTTTCGCGCAGCTGCTCGCGTCTGATGTACCACTTGCGACGTTTCTCCGCGTGGCTTATCTCGCCGTTGCTGGTGTTGCTGGCCACGCTGGACTTCGAGGGGCTGCTCTCGTGGGAACGCGTCAGCGAGATTATCTGAACCTCGTCGCTGTCCTCGAGGCCGAGTAACGGCATCGAGCGCACCGACAGCTTTTCGTTACTGCTCACCGGGCTCGGAGTCAGCGTCGTCGGCTCGGATTTGCTGCTGCTGTAGCCACCTGGATCCAGATTTTTCAGCGGCTGGCCGATATTCGGTAGCTTCACGTTCAGCGGTACTATCGCTGGGTATTTGCTGCGAGATAAATCATGCGAAGAAATTAGAGCAACGGACAAACGGTTCACTACAAAAAAAAGTTCTTAAATTAAGTAGGTTTGTTCTTAAAATAAGTATGCGGCAATTTCAAGAACTCGCTCGTTTTCAACTAAGGAGCTGTAAAAATCATCTGAAAATTAATAGGTTTTGTCACTTAGGTCAACAAGTGTTCGGTAAAAAAAGATAGAGCCTTACAATTATAAATAAGCAAGATAAAAACGAAAAATAAAAAAGTTCTTAAATTTGCTGCATACTTAAAATAAGAACTTTTTTTTTTGTAGTGTTGGCGACAAGTATATTGTATACTTGTATTCTAATGTATACCAACCCGTCTTTGGAAAGGACGTAATTGACGATGAACGGTCTACTGGCCGAATTGTCCTGAGGTACGTTGACGGTCCTCGTCTCTTTGATACCGAGCTCGGGTATCGAGGGGATGACGATTTCGATACTTTTTGGCTCGTCGCCTTCACCACCACCACCGACAACCTTTTCACCGCCCATCTTCACCTCGTCCGCCGTCGCCGAACCGTTGCTATTACAGACGCCGACTGGACTCGTCGACTCCTTCACTATGCAATACTTCGACTCGTCGTCACTTTGCTTTTGCTCCGTTTGCTGCTGATTATTCGGCTGCTGCTGCTGTTGCTGCTGCTGCTGCTGCTGCTGTTGACCAGCTGCCGCCAGTTTTTTAAGTCTCAAAGGCGGTACCATTTTAGCGGCATCCACGATGAGATCCTCGACGATACTCGGCCCATCGCTATTACGCGCTGCTGCTGCTGCTGATGATGATGTTGACGAGAAACTTTCTGGCTTGCTCTGCGTTAAGTACCTCTTCAATTGGGAACTCGTCTCTATGGCTGAAAATTTAAATAAGGCGTACGGTCATGAGTACGTATATACGTTAACGCGACGTTTGATTGATTTTGACGTGAAAATTTTTAAAATGCAAATTTGCTCGTCGATCGATTAATTTTTTTTTTTTTTTTTTTGGGTGAATGACAAGCAATTACAGGGGATGTCGCTGTATCGCCGAAACTTCATTGCGCGCCTCAAAAGTAACAATCGCAGCATTGTCCTGAGGAAATTGCACTGGTACGCATCGATTAATTTGCTGTTAAAAATTTCAATTTTAATCATATCTCGCCGGGACATCATCGTTATAAACAGCAATCCTTGATGGGGAAGCGGCTTTTCCGCGATCAAAACCAAATTAATTTTCACCCCCATCCCCATTTCTATGGGTTAATGAAAGGAGACATCCCCTATACAACGCTGCGCGTGTACGAATATATAGATAAATATTTGTCGGCAAAAGAAAAATTTAAATTTCACCGCCCATAGGCAAACGATCATGAGCTGCTGCTGCTGCTGGTGATCGACAACTCGCATGACGTCGTATTTCCGCGAACGCGTGCTTCACGATACACACACTCATATCTATGT
>JAWWMK010018696.1:0-19122 GCA_035047105.1 Galeopsomyia nigrocyanea | reverse complement strand
GCCCGATCAAACGCGGAGAGGAAGTGTTTTAATTAATATAGTTTCAGTTTATGTAAAAATGCTTGCACTTTATTTTAGCAGTGTTTTATGAAATAGTTTTTCAGGAATAAAAAGACTTTCGCCGTGCGAAATAATGATCACCAACGCTATGGAGAAGTGAGCGGCCGGCCAGTCTAGAGCCGGTGTGGCGCACGGCCGCGCGCGGCTTGACGCGTTGCGCTGACTTTCGGCAAGTGGGCTACTAATAGCGGGCACTTTTATTTTATAACGGTTTTTCATGTAAAAAAAGACGAGGAATCGATTGGTGACAAAATTTTTGAAATCAAAAAACCCTTTTTTGAGAAAAATCCATTTTTTTTAAATTGTTTATAATTTTGCGTTAACTTATTATTTGCAAATATTGCTGTTCATATCTTGAAAGTACTAGTCTTTACGCGTATTTTCAAAAAAAGATTGTCGCGATATCTTTAATAGCTACCGAGATATCGTGTTTCAAAAAAAAACTCAAAATTTGTTCAACTGTTGATAACTCAGCTGATAATCAACATTTTGATCTCAAACTGTGCACACATGTTGACCTCTGCATAAGTAACGAGTGTGCCAAGTTTGAAAAAAATCGACGACATCATAATGTTTCAGAGTGATTGAAATAGCCAAGAATTACCCAGAAGATCAATGATAATTATTATCATAATATAATTGAGGTTCCAATGAAAAAAAACAAATTATGAATGTACTTCATTTTTTTTTATTGATGTAATAGTCCAAAATGGAGCTCTTGAAGTGGCAAACAAGTCACGTTTCACCAACTTTTGTTACAGATCCACCTGTAAATTGAGCACATGCAACTAATTGTTCTCGCAACAATATAGTCCTAGGATTGAAATTCCATCTGAAGAGGTGGCACGTGCATCAAAGTCTCTTCCCAAGCGTAGGATTTGAATACACAAACGACGGTGGACTCGTTTGCGAAATGAACATTCCAACTTTGTAGTAAAGCACGCGGAATTTGCAGCAAGTAGATACAGCGAGAAGAGCAACTGTCGCGAGCAAGTCAAGCTTATGGATGCAGTATACTATGATACACTAGCTTGTGCAAGTGTCGTTTCTTTGCGGCCTCACTGAACACTCGCTTTGCTGCAATTGCAAATATCTCTCCCTGTGCTGTGCTTGCAATGGCGCGCTATTTATTCAAAGTGCCTCAATTAACCTTCCTTCTCTCGCAAGTAATAGCAAAGTTAGTTACTCCCCCGGTCGAGTGCTCTGCTCTCCTAATATTTCATCAAATCGAGTGGAACCGGCTGCTTTTAAATTATTGCATTATTTGCACGCTACGCCGTTAGCTTGGAAATCGCGATATTTTTTTTCCAGCTCTCCTTCGTTACTGCTTGGATCGTAAATTTCAGAGAAAGTAAGCTTCGATCGTGAAAAAAAAGGCTTTTTTTTGCTTATTACACTAACGATATGAACTGATACGTGTCCTTAGCAAATTAAGCATGCTGACAGTTCTTTTTTGTGGTATTATGAAATACTATTTTTTAAGTTTTCTTTTAATTTTTTTTATAAGCAGAAATTCTAGTTGATATAACTCAATAATGTACTAAATTTATTTCTGAGTAGTTATAACGCTGTTACAGATGGAAACTTGAGTTAGAAAACAAAAATTAATTCACGCGATAATTAAATCACGGCCACGCCCACGGCCCTTTAGGGAGGGATAGCTCTCGGGAAAGGGAAAATTCGGCGATGTACTCTTTCTTTTCGAGTAACGGCGGTGGCGTGAAGCGGAAGCAACGGAAAAAGCAGCAAATTTTACGAGGTAAGTCGTTTGTCATTTATCGACACGTATAGCGAAAGTTTTAGATTTGAATTGAGATGTCGGCGTCGATATGGCACGGGTCTGTCCGAAACAGCCATCCTGACGAGTCCATCGGACAAACCCAGGACGAAAAGCACGATTTTAGAAGTAAGTCAAGGCGTTGTCAGATTTTTTTCATAGCTGTAAAAATTTTAACTTCTGCTCCACGGCCTTACGCGAACAAACGTTCAAAATAAAGAAAACATAATTTTCACTGATCAGGCAAGTAGAAAAGGTTTTTTTCTAGATATTTTTCTTTCAAAAAATTAAGTCTTATCTTTGTATTGTCTAGAAATTATAGTGCTCTTTCACTCAAAATTATTAAACTTTTTTTATTTTTAATTTGTTGTTTCGCCGTATAACTTTTTCTCTCATAAAACCGTGATAGTGTATTCACATTACATATTGAACTTCTGCAGTTTAGCTACCTTATGCATTTATCAGAAGGCTTTTATTTTTAGAGATTATATTCCAAAAGTCGTATACAATCATACTGAATACTCATAACGGTTCGTCCTTCAAAGAAGCATTTTATCAAAGTATTTGATAATGTTACGAGTATAAAAGTCGATTTATTTGACGAAAATCAAAGCTTAAAATATCCTCAGAATTAACTTCGCTACAAAAAAAGTCTAGACTTCACCAGGGAAAGTTTGTCTGACTTAGTCTGGCATATATACCCTATTGGCATGAGTGCGAGTTTAGCCGATTTACACCACAATCCGATCAACCGGCTAGAGTTTCTTCTCGTTTCCAATGTATCTGCGGTCTATTGTGCCTCATTGTTAACTTTCGGCTAGCTGCTCTTTTTTCATGCGCCAGGCTCCTCTCACTATTCTTTTCCTTTATCTCTCGCTACCCTTTTCGAAAGAGCACATTCTCCATTCAATGAGCTCGGTAATCGATGAGACGAAAGCATTCACGTTGTTTTATCGAACTTTGCTGTTTGCCGCCGATCTTTAGCAGTTCGTGGGATGAATTCTCAGAATTTACCGACAAAGACTTTTTTATAGGATTGAACTTTGATGATTTGTAAATGACAATGATGTTTAATAAACTAGTAATGGCAAAAATTAAAAATCAAAATAGTATTTAAAAAAGATTTTAGTTTTAACAATTTAGGGATGAATGCAATGATTCATAAGATGCATGTTGAAAAAAAATGTTCACCTTCCCAAGAACGGCTTAATTTGCCTTAGTCTGTATTTTTATTTAGGCAAACATTTAATTTTCTGATGGTTTTACTTAACTTGTCAGTATACTCTGCTATCTAATAAGCTTACACCTATGAGTAAGTTATCATTCAAGGGTTGCGTATAATTTATTAAAGAATTACGCATTTATACAACCAGTATGCTCTAACAAATGTACTATTGTATAATTCTCTCAAATTTAAAAATGCGAAGAATATAAATTCAAAGAATATTAATACAAGTATTCTGCTGTTGAAATAGAAAGCTGCAAGAATCTAGAGTGCCATTAAATTCCGTAGATATACTTGGTTAACATTTTCAATTTTCAGAGTGGTAATTTCTTTCGAATCGCGGAGAGCGAACCGGCTGTGGATTTCATTTGAAATTTCTGACACTTAATTTCTCATTTAATAGCATAATTTCTCTCAGCGTGGAAGAAAAATGGGCCACTGCATTCAATTTCTTCGGCTACTTCGCTTGAACTTTCAGTAATATTATTTTGGTTACAAGACTAAAAGCATCTGCTGTACCTCGAATGAAAGTAGTATTCAAGAATGGAAGAGCTAGAAAGAGTGAGGTTTTAAAAGGCTCATTCAATTGAGAAAATGTCTTTCAATATACAGGTATCAATAGAATTCGATTGGGCTTCCAATTTACGTGAAATTAAATTTCGGACACGATGAATTTCTTCTTTTTTTCAGCTTCAACCATAAAAACGAATTCTGTGAAGATTGCCACTATTTCATTCTAAGAAACTGTACAATGAACTTTAATTTGCTATTTCAGCTTCACGTTGTCTGTCTCTTTTTTATGATTATAAAATAATCCGGCAAATACATTATGAAAAAGAGCTTAAAATAAGACATTTTTATTATTGAAATGTGATGCAACACGAATAAGTACTAGGAATTACCAAAAAAGTATTCATCTTATTTATATAAGTTGTTTTTTTTTATTCTAAAATGTGAATATTTTGAAAAAAAATTCTTAAGAAGATGTGCATTTTTTTGGAAATTCAATCGTAGTTTTTTTGGATCACCAGGTAGATCCATTTTGAGGGCAAAATTTGAAAGAAGTAACTGATCATTCAGAAATCCATCGTTAGATTAATATTTTGAGACAACACGCTGAAATTTATAAGGTAAATATGGTAATTTGATCCAAAAGACGTTAAGAATTTTATTCATGTCTACTCATCTGATAATAAAGCTTCCTCTGAATATCGGTAAAATCGATCGTAGTTATATTCATAAAGTTTACCCGGCAATGATCGCAAATGTACAAAGAAAAACCGAGGTGTAGCATCCTGATTCGAAACGAGGACACATAAGAGAGCACGGCAGCGAGAAGAGGAGCGATTTATACGAGATGCGGCTTCAAAAGCTTGAGTTTGCAAATGGGACAAAAGGCAGCAGCCGGTAGATCAAAAGAGCGCGGAAAAAAGAGCGCTCTCTGCAAGCTCTCTCTCATGAATATCCAACGTCGGCGGGCGCCAATTTTTCCCGCGACTCATCGTCAAAGCGTTGCAGCTCGCACTCACTCATTCGAAAGAGAAAGAGAGAGATAGCGAGAAAGAGGAAAAGTAGAGATAGAGTATAAAGCCGCTAGCGTTGCGCTTGCTTTTACCTGCGCGTCGAGACGATGAAAGCGGTATCGATTAACAATTTGACGCCAAGGACTCTTGAAAGCAACGCTATACCACCACCCAGAGTAGTGATTGCCTTGCGCATAAAATAGTCATATCATTTCTTTCTTTTTTTATTTATTTATTTATTTTTTTTTTGTTTTACTTCCCGATCGTAAGTACGCGCTCGTCAAGCAGTCGCGTCGCGTGAAATTTATGTCCTCGACTGCCAATCTCCAATTACTTGGCGGCGCGATTGCGTCAATTTTAAAAAGCAACGATAAATCGTGAGAAAAAAAAGCTAGCTCGGCAATTTACAAAGGAAATCAACGAGCCGAGAGATAAAATCGATGTAAACGGTAGAGAAGTAAACAATGCGAAGCGAAAGAAAGGGTCGCCGAGGTAAGTCGAAAAGTTTTTTGAGGATTCGAAAGTAATTTCAAAGTGAAAAGAGTATTGGCTTGTCGCTTTGGCATCCGGTCCCACGAGAGCAATGGACGTACTTAGTCTTGCGTGCTCACGATATGTAGGGATTCCAACTGCTGCAAACCAGCCAGCCGGAACTTTCCCAGTCTGATATCTCCCCTGCGCGTTATCAGCTTTTCGCGACTTAGGAGTTTCGCTGTGGGTCACCCCCCTCCCCTCTCCCCCCTTCACCCTATCGAGACTGTAAGATAGCGAAACTGAAGGGTTATTTAAATATTGCGCGCATTTGTCAATTTCGAAATAAACTACGGTACCACGAATAAGTTTCTTTCTGGAATAAAGAAAGTTGCTTAATATGTAAGAAATCAATATGACAAGCGACGTAAAGTATTATTACGCTAACTAGAACAGATTATCGCGCCAATTCGTGGTATATAAGCGATACAGCCACGAGCATAAAAACAGTATATTTACCGTTACCTTTAGCCCACAGATTCGCACGAGATTTGATTTATAATTCTATAATACATATAGCAGTATAATATACGGCCGACTTGCTTTGAGTATTATATGCCCGTGCATGTAGAGGCGATAAACAGTTTATTGCATGCGCGGTAAATGCGGCGGGCATTCCTTATCGAAATGTAAATATATAGTTTGCATTAGAAGTTCGAAATAATCTAACTGTAACATCGCGCGTTCCAAACTCGTTGTATGAATTTGACCTAGCGTAAATCTGAAATCAGCGAAGCTTGTATTCGCGCGAGAACCTCGTTTTACTGATTTGATTCTTCGTGTATAGTAGTTTATACTACTTCGTTGCGCGACGACCGTTAATTTGGAAGGTAGAACGTTGTAATTGACATCTCTACATTCTGTGGAGGTCGCTGGCGGTGTCGGTATAACGTGTAAGCTTTGGAATAATTAGTGCTGACGTGCGTGCATGTTTGCGACTAATTGTAAGATCAAACAGAGCAGTAATATACAGTTTACAGTTGTATAAACATTAGTTTCTTATCGACATCGAAAAATCAAAAATTTGTTTCTCACTTCACTACAAAAAAAAAGTTCTTAAATTAAAAACAATTTGTTCTTAAAATAAGCATGCAGCAAATTTAAGAACTCGATTTCTAATTTTAAGAAAAATTGTTCTTATTTGACGTTTACAATTTCGGATTGTCAAGTCAAACTTTTCATTTTATTTTTTAATTCTTAATTTTAATAAATAAGCGGGTGTAAAACCCTTCAGACAAAGATACTAATTAAAGCTAAATTGTTCATTTAAAGATAAAATTTCAAATTCTATGAAAAAGTAAGAATTGTTGTTCTTAAAGTAAGAAAAACGTCATTTAACTATGCAGCAAATTTAAGAACTTTTTTTTGTAGTATTTACTCGTTTATTCAGTTATCATAAACTAAACTTCTCACGAATATAATATTGTATCAATTGACGTGCTCTACATAATCAGATCGTTGGCCCAACTGTTATAGACAATAAACAAGCCGGAGGTCAGTCAATCGTATATACATCGCAATGGGCGAAGTACATGTAGACGGATCGAGAAGTACAATCGGTCCGTTTACGTGATAACGAAGCAGCCATTACGACTGAATCTCGCACCAACGTCTCCGTGCTAATTGATAATCCTGGTCGGCGCGCCGCGGGTGGTCCTCACTCCGCAGTAGTAAGCCGATTGATTAAGTCGCTCGACGTAAGCCTGCAGCTCCCCTGCCTGCTTGCCGCGCGCACTATAACGCGCCTGATATAACTCTATTCCAACGCTGTGCAAACCTCGGTGAGATTACATCGTATCGACACGGAAAATTTGCAAAAAAAACATCTTTGCTCGAGCAAGATATTCGATTGATCCGGTAAAATAAATAGTGTATACAAAAATCAATTTCAATATCCAAATTCAACTTGATTTGATACTTACGAGGGAAATAGAAAGGGACTTGAATGGGCTCGATGATTGATCGGCAGTTATCGACAAGTGGCGCGTCAAAGTTATACGTATCAAATGCTTAACGGACATCTGGCTGAATGCGCGTATATATAACGCAGCGCGCCATGTACTACAGTGCTCATTACTTAGAGAATCGATGCGCACCATAGCCAATCTCTTACTCGTGACACTGAAGGGTGCTGCACACCGTTCGAGTTGATTGCAGGACTTAACGGCGGAATTAGCCTCTCCATTGTATTTGCTTTTCGACCGATTCAAATCATGCTTCGCCTGTTTGGTGGCTCGTACTCAATGCGGATCTTCGACTTCTATTGTTAGCTTTATGTTTTTGCACAAATGTGCAACCAAGTGCTCATAACATTGTAGTGAATCCAAGCGTTGGCGCCGAAGACGCTGTACAAAGAGCAGCTAGTGCGGTTGAGACGAGCATAGTTCCATTCTTGATGTAGGAGGGTCAAGAAGCTGAGCAACGACCGAACGGCCAACCGCAATAGTAGGGGCAGCCGACCTTAGTTACATGCCAGCGCGTATGTTATATCTCTTCCAATACGATGAGTTCTTTGCGTTTGCTGTTGATCGACATCGAGGTATTCAAGTTCAGTCCGTATAGCGTGGATGGTAGTATTAAAAGTTTTGGCTGAGATTTTGTGACGAGATTTTGCGCTGTATATAAACGTGGACTGCTTAGTCCAAGACCAAAACTAAAGGATTCCTCTTGTCGTAAAAAGATTTTTATGTCGAAGTAACATCTAAAAATATTTTTTCTTGATACACAAGAAACATCCTCTTATGGTAAACAAAAATTCAAAAATGCCAAGTATAATTGTCTATAGACTTTGAACGCACTGCACCAACGATCTTCGAAGCTATTTGAACAATCCACAGACAGAGCAAAAGGCAAACAAGCCGCGAGCCTCCTTGTAACTGCAGGCAGTTTGTATGAGTGTACTTCAGTCTACTTTGCATTTGTGGCCGGCTTTGCGAACACCGCCAAGACGAGTGGAAGACGAGTCTCATTATATTGCGCTGCGTTGGTTTATTGCGAAGCAGAAACACAATTGGATGTGTAAGTACGCACGTATGCTTAGAAATCCTCGACACATAGTGAAGCCTCTCAAGCCAAGAAATGTATGATTAAAACCAGGCGTCTTACGTCATTGCAAGAGTTGTGAATACGACTCGGTAGATCTGCACACCAGAATGTCAGGTGTGCAAGTAGTTCTTGCGTAACACGCGGCTCCACAAATATTAAAATTTGCAAACCTGCCCAACAACTGCCTACCCGGATTCGACTTTTCGATGAATTTTAATTCATCTATTCAACCTTATTGATAAATTTTTAGTATGGCTTGACAAAAGAATTTTTATTTGACTCGGAAACTTCTTTTCGGTATTTCTTTTGTGACAATATATTTCACACATAATATTCATAATTTATAAACTTTCGCAATATGTACTACAACATATTTGCAAACAATTTGTAGCAGTTTCGAAGTACTCTAAATACTACTAAAATTAGGATCTTCAAAATTGAAATATTCACCAGCTACACGGTGTGCATATGAAGCTCAGACAAAGTGAAGCTGTAAATTGTATGAGCCGCTCATGCGGAACACTTAAAGTTAAAATTGTGAACTATTTTGGAGGTGCAGTTACACGATACAATACGTATGATAATAACATGCTGTAACAAAATGATCATTGCAGCATTCGTCAAAACAAATTTTATACATAATCAACTGTTACTGACATAATTCGCGTGATTATTCACCAAACGGTATTATCAGAATATCGACAGCCGATACGTACATCAAATAAATTAAATCCAATTAGCAGATTAACTTTTCATATATCGGATAGAACTAAAGTTTGTCGTGAAATTGCAAAAGAAAAAAAAAGAGCACAATGAAATTGTACTCGAGAACGTGTACATTATAGACAAAAGGGTCTGGTCGAGCTCTGGTATCCGTTATGATATGACGGACATGAAAGCTAGTCAGCAATGCAAATTTGGAATGCCTTATATAAGCGAACGCAAGCGCGCGCGTAGGGTGTGGCTGACATTAGCGACGTGGATTGTACGGCGTTGAGCTTGCTGCGCGTAGATATCATAAATTCGACGGGCAGCCAACACTCGCCGGCTGCCGCTGCGCTTATACGCGGCTGGCATCGAGGATGCAGCTCGCGTTTATATTTCTCGTTGCGTGCGTGTAGCTGTGTGTGTGCATGTATGTGTGGCAGCCGGTGTTGCTTGTAGCTGCTGGCTGCTGTTGCCTGTTAAGCGATTATAGTTGTGCGTGTTGATTTCGAATTTTGGTATAACGAGTTTTTGAGTGTGATTGCTGATGCATTTGCTACTTGCTCTGATATGCCTCGCAACTCGTAACATTGATATTCATTTGGATAAACAATTGTATAGGAAGCCGTGGTTCAATCAAAAATTTTGTTTTAAGAAAAAACAAAGAAATAATAAATAATTTTGATTTTACTACTGCTAAAAAAATGGCTGAATAGTAAAAATTAGAAATTAAATGAGAAATGAATTTAATATAAACAATCAATCATTGTTATTTTTGTATGTCATAAATTTTCATATAGATAAAAAAAACATTTTTTACCACAAAAACTAAACATCTATTCTATAAGAAAACTGAAATTACATTTCATAATACCTTCATTCGACGCATTATACAGGTATTAGGTTTTTTCATCGTCGCGCATCCTTCAAGAAAATGCAATGCATCATCAAAAAACATGAGCAAGCCCTGCGGCATCGTCGTGGCTTCACACTACTACGGCACATCATAGGCTTTGTGCGCAAGTCGCCCCTTTCCGCAGATAAGCCGCGCGCGCGCGTCTGTGTGTGTGTGTGTATAGCCACGAAATAGAATCGTCGAGACAGCTCGATGTATATCTTGCAGGTAATTTTCAAGACTGCGAGTATGACATTGGGCTAATATGCCAACGCAGCAGTGCTCGTCTTTCTTCTGTCTTTCGCCCTGGAGATTCGACGGGAAACATGAAAATAGCTGACACGTTCACTCTCTTATCTGCGAATTGGCAAGAAACTTTGTTCGCATTTTTTTCTTTTTTTTTAAAGATGGAATTAAAGGGGAGCCGCGACGCGTGGGAAGATTGTGTCATTGTGATTGTGTCATTTCATTGGACACGTTAGATATCTGGATTTCACTACTTTAAAATTACTAGAGGAAATAGCATACTTTTTTGATCTGTGTGATATGAAATAAATTTTTTCAAGTAAAAGTATTTGTAATAACGTGTTTTATTTAATAACGTTTAAAGAGGGTACTAAAAATCCTATTAATTATTATAATGAAGTGTCTCTCATTCATCTCCATATTTTTCTCCGTATTAAATTTGGAAAAAAAAACAATTTATTTAAATTTAATTTTTTTTACTGACATAGTAATGCCACGTACAAGTTTCTCCGTATTTTTTTTAAGTTTCAATATTTTAGTACAAAAATTAATGGCATTATTGTGAAAAATAATTGATGCAGCAGAGAACTTATTACGTAGAAAAATTTAAATGAGATTTAAAAAAAACCATAATTTTACAGGTTTGACTGGAAATCTGTAGGGTAAATGTAAATTGAAATATGGTAATAAAATACCTTATGCTACTCTAATCAAATTAATTTTTTTATTCAATTTAAAATGATAAATGTATTAAAGATAAGTACGGAAATTAAAGATGTATAATTTTTCTCCAACCGGGAATTACAGTCGTGCAGATGTAATATCAAACGAAACAACGGAAATAATATGTAAAGCAGAGATTCTATTGCAGTTACAGTCGCGTGTATTTCTAGAAATTAATGCAGCTCCGTTCCCTATGGACCACCGCAAATAACTTAAATTTTCGAGTTTTAGGATTTTGTCCAAATAAATCTCTGAGTATATTTTGATTTGAATAAAAGCTATTATGAACGATTATTTAACTGGTATATACATTTCGAATTACAAGATCAATAGTCAATAGACATATACTTCTAAAAATAAAGATCAGAGAAAAATCAAAAACTTGCATTTGAAAGGCTCCATTGAATTGGTCAGCATAGTTTCGCGGCACATCGCCAAGTATAAGTGACAAACAGTCACACAGGTATACGAAGCCTGTGGCAGTAGCATTACAAGGACTTTCAGCTTGTCGCGCGCGAGCACTCTGGCGCGGGAGGAGTGGTGAACCTTTATTATGCAAATTTCTGGAGCGTGGCATGCTGCGGCGTGCGAGAGAGAGAGAGAGAGAGAGAGAGAGAGAGAGCACATTTGTAGGTACACCAACGTTGTCTCTTATATTGTCGCGTGTTAGTTTCTCTCTTGGAAACGCACTGTTCGCGCGCGAGTACGTGTTACTGCAAATGTGTGCAGAGAAGCCGGCAAAGTACTCACGTTATTCCAATTGTCCAAATCGCGCAGTCTCTCTCTCTCTCTCTCTCTCTCTCTCTCTCGCAACAGAATAATAACGGACAAATTAGTGTTATGGGCTCAATTAGTGTTTTGCCTAGTTAGCGTCGCCTTAATACCGCCTCGTTTTATTCGGTTCAGCTCGCTAAACGCGCCGAATAATGCTTTGATCATTAAACAGCCGACGCCACCGCGCATACTCCACTTTCAAGAACTTCAATGTGGATTTCAGCTGGATAAGCACTGCCTCGAATATCCCCTTGGACTAACGATACAGCGCTGCTTGAATCACTTGAACAACATAATTTTATCAAAGTCGCATTTTCAACGATGATAGCTATACGCAAACCCACAACCATTATTATATTTGAAAAATATATTACACAACGAACTGAAGTTGAGAAACTAATGTGTGATAGCAAACCTCGCAACAACAAAAAAAAAAGGTGTGAGTCGTGACAAACGCAAGTTATATCGTGTCCGACTAAACAATGGGCTGTACTACTGCGGCTCCGTCGCAGGAGCATGTTTTGCGTATACACCGAAGGCGACCCACGCATGTTGTATTTTTTACTATTTATACGAAGCTCGTAGTAGTAGTAGTAGTACAGTGCTTGTCGCAGGCAGTAACTTCGAACGGAGACAAAGCTTTACTCATATCATAAAAAAGCGGAGTTTAGGTCCTCTTCCGCTTTTCCTTTCATGCTGTCTCCCTTTACCTTCTTCCTCTTCTCTCTCTTTTTTTTTGCTCATCCTGCTTGCTTTTCCTGTCGGCTTCCTCTTACAGTTCTCCTCTTTCTGTATCTGTTGTCCTTTTATTTTCTTTAATTTTTTTCCTCCTCCCCGTTCCATCTGCAGTCTCTCGTTCTTCTCTTTACGTTCGCCGTTTCTCGACAATTTGAGCGAGCGTCACGCGTGTTTTATTACACTTGACCGCGGTGTCGTCACTCGTCTATGCTATCTTTTGTACGCTTGTTTTGATTGTTTGAAAGAGCTTCGCTTTGTTCGTTCATTTGTCTCTTTGTAACGGCTAGATTTATTTGTCAAAAAGAAAAAAAAATCAAGTCACCTTGAAATTCCAATTGAAAAATAACAAGAGGATTCGGAATGGAAATACCGATCGATAGCTGTTCACACCAGTCAATCTACAGAAACAGATAAGGAAGAGGAAGAAAAAAAAGAAGAAGAAGAAAAGAGCTCGCTACGAGATCGCGTGCCAAAAAATAGAGAAGCAGCTCGTATTTCGCGCACGTCAGCTCGCAAAGACGCAAAAGGGGGAGGAAGTTGCACTCTTCTCGCTCGCGGTATACAATCGCAGCAGCGCGGTGAGAGTGTCTCTTTCTCGATCTCTTGGGTGTCCTATAGCCGACGTATAAAGGCTAGTTTACATGTGTCGCGTTGCGTCGCGTCAGCATACGTTCGATTTCGCCTGCGGCTGCAGTACCAGCAGCAGCCGCCGCGGTGCTTTCCGCTGCAGCAAACCCTTCCGTTTCCTGGCTACTGCATTTTCCCCTCTGTTTCCCTACTACTACTACTACTACTACAACTACTACTACTACTGCTACTACTACTACGCGCGTACGGCACTACCTTCCATTTCAATTTTCACGTTCACCTACATCCGTCCACGCCAGAGAGAACTTCAGAGTTTGGATTTGTTTTCTCTACCTGCGCTAAACCCGACGGATGATATAGACTACCCTCTCTCTCTTTCTCTCTCTCTCTCTCTCTCTCTCTCTCTCTCTCTCTCTCACTCTGTGCTCAAGTGCGACCATGCGAGTAGTCAAAGATCCGATCGTGTACTGCTGCCGCTTCGTTTCCTGCATCAGAGATCGAGTCTTGACGAACCACGCTTTTTCTTTTCTTTCGATTTCAGTTTTTTTTCTCAACTTGATTGTCGATGGGGCAAGAGTTCTTCTTGCCGGGTTGTTTTTATGCGAATAACGTGATTAATCTGGTACAAGTAATCATAGTTGGGAAAATATTATAAATATCGAATGCGTATGAAGAGAAATTATTGTTCTGGGAATTTTTTGGCTAACATTTGCTCCATGTAGCGTTCACATGATCACGCGGAAAAAAATCATTTGATTGTTAAAATTGACGGAAATGTTGGTACTTTTGTAAGTTTTATTCATCACAATAGACATAAATAATGGAGTATTATAATTGAGGAAATCATTGTTTTTTTAGATCAAGTGAACCGATGTCTGACTATAATCGTTTTATACTACTTATGTTTACTATACGTTGATAATTTGCTTGGTCATTTTAGTAAACTTTTTGACTAGAAATAATACATCACTATAATGGAGGTAACCTTCCGTTTCTTGAAATGAAGTACATTAATGTCTGACTAAAATCGTTTTGTTCTACTTACACCTACTATACGTTGACAATATGCTCGATCGTTTCATTTATTACTATAGAAATTTGAATTACTTTCCTCGTGCTATCAAATCTCAGTAGAATAATTCGTAAGATTTACAGAAATTACAAGTTATAGACATTGAGTTAATGATCAATTATATAATATGCTTTTATATAAATCGGAGGCCAAGAAAGAAAAGCAGAATATAAAAAAAATTTTGGCAAGGAGAGGAGAGTAGAAGGTTGGAAGTCTTTTTGTCTATAATCTAAATTACGTCGAAGTTGAAGTAATTGCAGGCTATCGTTGTCAAGTTGAGTCACGTAAGCGTGGTCGCGCACGAGTAGCGTAGCCGCAGCAGAGGCAGGTTTCGATTCGAGCGAGCGAGAGAGTATACTCTCATGCCAGGTGCTCGAAACAGCGCTAATTCTGCCGTGCCACGACTTTTCGTACGATACCCGCTGACAATGAGACCGATGCGCCAGACGCCCCCTCATGCATAGTAAAATTCTGCCTGATAAGGGAATTACGAGGAGCATTAAGCTGAGTACCTGATAAGCTCGGAAGAGAGAGAGAGAGAGAGAGAGAGAGAGAGAGAAGTGCACAGGAAGAGGGAGAGAGCGATTGCAACCTACATAGCCCAGACGGTTAACGAATCAATTGATCGAACGTGATGTGCAACTGCAAAGCCCATCATTTAATCTTTACACTACTCGTTTGCGCCTTTGCCAACTGAAATCTTTCCCTTTTCCCATCCGGATTTCGAAAAAAAAAAATGTATATATATTTTACGAAACACACGGATTTTGTTTTTTGCCTTCGGGTATAGTTTGATTCTCGAAAAAAAATTAATAACAAAGTTATTGTAATTATTTCAGCGCGTCGAATGGTAGAAAACGAAAGCGCGAAGAAAACGCGCGCGCGCTGCCAAGTTGCAAAGCTCGCGGTTTCAAAAGTTTATGATTCACAAGCGTTTCACCCCCCGTCCAAGCAAGAGTTCATTTGAATGTGGTTGTAATACATAACTCCTTAGATAAGAAAGTTGCTGCGCTGCGCGCCGGTGCTTGGCAGAAGACGGAGTAAAGCGTAGGCGCGCTCGCGCGAACGTATATAAAAACCGGATGTGCATACTTCCAAAGTCACGCGCCTCCATGACTCTACTCTGTAATATACATTTCTCGCGAGGATTAAAATGCAAATCTTGAAATTTTAGTGGGCCCGAATACATTTGAATTATGAATGGGCACGTATGGCGTGTGCGTGATACAACTTACGACTCGTTTTTTTTTTTTTTCACGACGCGCAGTAATGACCTTTTTATCACTCGCTTATGGGATAATAGATTTCGTAACGTGAAACTTGCACGCGAAAGCACTGGAAATAAAGCTGTCGTAAGAAAAAAAAAATTGAATCAATTGGCAAAAAAAAATACCAAAAAACATAAAGTAAACAGCATTTCGAAACGACGAAATTTAATCACATCCCCAAATGGAAATTCAATAACGATATCTCGGAGTTATATACAGCTTCCTGTAAAACGCGGCTATGGATGTCGTAACACTATACATCGGGGAGAGAGAAAGCGCGTATAAGGACGACATTTACGCACTGCTCAACTGGGCACTTTTGCGCACTCGTCGTTCTAATGACCCGTACACGTCGGGAGTGGGTACTTGGATGTCAGCGACGTCGAGGACGATGACGGCGCGGATGTAAACGTCGAGCCGCGGATCTACGGGGCAGGGAAATTTTAACGTCCGCAAGGCCTGCCTGCAGCTTGCGCGATAACGCGAGTTTATCTCGCTTCGTAAATGCCATGATGACCACGAACTGATATCGCGCGCGCGCGTTGATTGAACGCTTTTTATGCATACTCAACGCTTTTTTTTTCTCCGTCAACCCTCGATCCCGATTAAGTGTTGTCATCAACGAGGTTACTCTCTCTCTGGCTCTTCTCTGATAAAATTTTGAAAGAGCTGTAAAACAGCGCATCAAAGAACGCGATAGTCGAGCTTTTATGGCTATGGGAGCGTAAAAAGTTTACTCCCAGCCCGTTACAAATGCGCAAATAAAGCTCGTATCATTATCGAACCTCCAATCGCATAAGTGTACAAGCGAGCAAGAATATCGAGATAAATAAAAATTGTCACTTAACAAATTAGTTTTGAAAAATTCGAAGACATTTACTAACAACAACACAACCATGAATATAAACGTGTACTGTAGACGTCGCTTTCGCGGATGATAGCTAGCCAGTTATCGGCAAAGGCTGAAGGCATCAACGAGAAGAGAGAGAGAGAGAGAGAGAGAGAGGGAGATGGTGACTGCAGTGCGCAGTTTAATTGCCAACTGGGGGGATGCCCGGAGTCAAGCGGGAATAGCTGCACTGCATACTCTCTCTCGCTCTCTATGTGTACATTGCCGCTGTCTGAGCGTGAAATCAGCAGCCACACGCGACACCCGAATTTCCATACAAATAGCGAAACATCAATACATGACGCGCTCGTTCTCTCCCTCTCTCGTGGCTCATCCGGATATTAACACGTAACGCGCACGCTATACCTGTTATACTACCTCACTCTACTCTACTCTACTCTACTCTCTCTCTCTCTCTCTCTCTCTCTCTCTCTCTCTCTCTCTCTCTCTCTCTCTTGCATCTATCTCTGTCAGTAAAATTTCGAATTCATTTGCGAGCGTAAATCAAACTCGCGCAGCTCACTTTAATATCAGGCGCCCGGCTCGCTAATCAGATAACCCGCCGACGCGACTGAAAGATCTCTCAGCGAACGAGGAAAAAAAAGAAACATTGACAAATAATCGTCGACGCGTATATTACTCGTCAATTCGAATTAATTCTCGCGCCGACTTGAAAATGGTTACAGCAAATTAAAGCGCTAACGCGCTTTACGCTCGGCTCGTTCTGCGATTTCATGCAACTGTGGCCGCCGCCGCGCTCGCGGATAAATTTACAGCGGCGCAAACTCTGTCGGGGCGTGAAATGTAGAGGGCGGCCAAATTGAAGCCACCAGAGTAAGTAAGACCGGTAGCAAGTTAACTTAGTTCTGCTACGAGAGAGAGAGAGAGAGAGAGAGGTAGAGTCGAGGAAGCATCCGCGATACGTTCGACACCTGCCAGAGAGAGAGAGAGAGAGAGAGAGAGAGAGAGAGAGAGAGAGAGAGAGAGAGAGAGAGAGAGAAGGAGCAACTTGACTTGCTTGCGGGCTAAAGCCAAATAAGCAGTTAGTATAAGCAACAAGCCACGAGAACTTCACTCCCTCTCTACGCCGCCTTCCTCAGCTCGCGGCGGCATACTGTGAATCTTGTCGACGTCTTTTGCGAACATTGTGGTTCGGTGGTGTATGGCGGTGAATGCGGTGTATGACAATTTTAGCCTGCAGAGCTTGCGCAAATCGGATTGATATACAGTATGATGGCAAAGTTATTTCGACAACACTCGTGTGATGAATGTGCTTGTTGAGGTCGAATTCTTAGGAATTGACTGATGAAAAATCCACTGGAGGGAATTTGCCGTTCATCCATTTTCCACGAGTATTCCTTCCATCACGTGTGTTGGTAGAGTGGCATGCAGCGTGAAGGATTTATAAAGTGGCAGATTGTTCAGTTGCGTGTGAATATTTCGCACAACGATGTGTAAACTGCCTGTAACATCATTAATATTTCGATAATAACTTTATCTACCTTAACATTGTCAAATTATCTTAAGATATTTCATATATGCAAACTATTTTTTCAAAAGCCGAGTGAATAAAATAAATTTTATACATTCGCGAGGAAAATGTGCAGTTTTTGTAAATCTTCACAGTCCGCGAGCAGTGATAAATCAGTATAAATCTGAATAAGACATAAAAGCTCGGTTTCGCGGTTGTGTGTCTTGACGTTAAAAAGCATTTTCAGCTAGCGGTCTACGTATGTACCGCGATTCATTCAATATTTATCGTATCTCAGCGGAAAACGCATCGACGACGCAAACGTCGCAGTAATGTAAGAGAGAGAGAGAGAGACTGCGAGCAAAGAGTTACTTTGGATAGAAGACAGAGAGAGAGAGAGAGAGAGAGAGAAGGCAAAATAGGAAAGGAAAATAGTAGCAAAGCTTCCACATGGTAGAAACGTTCTATTCCAACGCCGAGAGAAGAGAAATTCGTCGGGGAAAAGTGGAAGCACTTGCGCGTACATAGCGCAAAACAACAAGGGGAGAAAAGAGAGCATTTCTCTTTCTGCGTGGGAATTTTTCCAAATGCGTCTGTTATGTTCTGAAATTGGATCTCTCTCTCTCTGTTTCGCGCGCGATGCTCAAAAATGCATCGAGGCGTCAAAATTTTCGACACGTTTTTTTTTCGACCAATTGGAATAAAATGGAAAAGTGAAAAATTCATGGGAAATTTCGCGTTATCTCCTTTTATTTGTCGCGCTCGTTTCATTATTTCCGGGAATGAAAGTATTCAATGCCTATTATATTACTCGAATATTTCGTTTACAATAATGTATAAATTTCCAGGGAATAATAATAATCTCGAAACGAAATTGAATTTATAACTCAGTTAATTGCTCTAGGAGAAGGAAACACTAAAAATGTCTGTTGTCCGTAAATTGAGAAGGAATTTACTGAGAATGCTTTGTAACGTAAATCTAACTAATTGCGTATCTAACGTCAAGGAATTCGTAAAAATCTTCAAGAATTTTGCATTTTCGATCCTTTTTTTCTCGAATAAAAGTTGCACGTTCCCGCGTAAAAGAAAGCTTACAAAATAGAATTCAACGTAAAAAATCGAAAAAATCTAAATCTAGGCTTGAATAGTTTTACCATATACATCTTCAAAAAATGTTGTAATTATAAATAAGAGACGATCGTAAATCATTCAAGTTTCGAGTAGAAATGTAATACATCAAACCAAAAGTTAATATTGCTTATAATTCAAAATAAGCAACAACTACAGCAGACATTACCGCGGCTAAAAGTGAAAATGTCGGCCGATCAAGTAGCTAACAAGCTCAGCCTATTACATTAACGAGATAATCAGGGAGGCCATGTAGCTGACATCAGCATCAGCCGCAAAAGCACACCGTAAAGCAAGCCTACGCGTACAGCCGATTACAGCGAAAGGGGCTTTAGGCGGTTACTTTGTCGTCGGCGAATCAAAGGGAATGCAAAATGAAAAGGTATATCGTCATCGAGAGTTGCTGATACACACACACATATACCATGTCAAGATGATTAATGTTTCGAGCGTGTATATATATA
>JAWWMK010018685.1:0-19144 GCA_035047105.1 Galeopsomyia nigrocyanea | reverse complement strand
ATGCTTGCTGACCATTTTTCACCATTTTTGCCTATGCTTTCCACATGTGAATATTCTTCATAACTGGCCAGTTTATGATAGGACAAAAATGGTCAAAAACTGGCAAATCGACCATCTTTTACGGTAAACTTTCTTACAGGGTTATGTTTCAAGTATTTCCAACATTTCCGATGATTCGTGAAAGCATTCACTTAAAAAATCCAACCGCTACATACATTCACATCTCTCGGAAACAAACGCAAAAAAAAAAAGAAAATAAATTTCACGTTCGCTCCACACATATATCTTCGAAAGTTATGTCGAAACAAAAGCCTCTGAACGATTAGCGCAAGCGGTATACATATAACAATTAAACGATTTATTGTGTGTAATAACATGTCTCGGGACGAAAAAAAAACAACATAAGATCCCGTTGGCTCGCGCACGTACACTTAAAACCACAATCACAACAATAACGAAAAACCAGCGCTCGCGCGTTGCTTTCACTGTGTGTACGCATTTAAAGTCGTGCGCTTGTTATTTTTCTTTCCGGGCGTATGTTAATGTAGCTACGACAAAAACGAAAAAAATTAGAATCGATTACAGTTTCGTAATATCCAATTGTCGTTGTTAGTATCGAGCAAGAAACAACGTGTCTTTGTATGTAACAGGGTAAGCATCGATAATTATATTCGTGGCAAGCTTTGATATTATGATCGACGTGTGCGACCTGGCCTCTCTCTCCTTGTTGCCTCTTGATCGACCCTTTGTGGCAAGGACACATATGCGATACGGTAATGTTCGCCAATCGATCGAATTATCGTCACACGCGACGTCAATATAATTTACAAAACAGACGAATTACACTTGGAAAAATTAAAATAATATCCACTCGGGCGATAAAAAAAAGGAGAAGAAGAAAAAGAAGAAGAAACAAAGTTCACTTCAATTATATCCATCCTGCGGGAGGATCGTTAATTAGCAGAGCTTCAGTCTCCCTTGGCGTTAATTGAATATCCACCGAGAAATTTCAGCGTTTCATAAGCTACAGCGAGCGAGAGAAGCTACCTTAATTAGTTTTGTCGCGCGTTAGTTGGCAACCGGATAGTTTCCACTTGTTGGACGACAAAAGCTCCCAGCAACCGACTGACTTGACGTTCTCCTCCTCCTCCTTTTTTTTTCTTCTTCTTTGTATAATTATGCTACAACTATATAATCAAACAATTTCGTCTACCTTGCTCTAATTATAACGTCGAGTTTTTATTTTTATTTTCGCACGATGACGTTTCGTTATGCATTTCTATGCCGAAGTGTCTTCTCATTCGGACGCGTGCGCTTGGAAATTTAACTGCTCGGGAGAGAAACTCATCCCATTCCTCTTCCTCGAGCTATTGTAATTGTTGTACTATTGTCTCGAACTTTCGACTTTCATCGTCGTCGTTTCGCGCGCGATTATAAACTTTAATCCGCGATATTTTATAACAACGATTTTTAAATTATACGAGCGATACAACAGCCGCAAGCTCGAAAACCGAACGAAATAAAAAAACGAGGAAGCCGGAGTACGCAACAGTGAAATGCGAGCGCGCGAACCTCCTCTTTGGGGAATGTTATATGTAGGAGAAGCGGTCGAAATATGGCAACACACACACACACACACACACAGAGCAAAGCGAAATCGGAATGCTATTATAATGATGGCAGTAGCGAATCGGATCGAAATGTAATCCCCCTTTTGTCGTCGTTGAATTTTGCTCTAATGTGCTTAAGATCCATATACATATATATGTACATTGTTATTGAGGATTTGAGCAGAGCGTGGCCCATGTTTCGCCTTGGCGTTGGGAATTAATAATCAGTTGCCTCGTCGTCGTCGTCATCGTCTCGGAAGTAGCTCGCTCTCCTCCTTCGTGTGTCCTTGTGGCGCAAACTAACTTAAGGCGGCTTAGAATGGAGAGACAGAGAGACTCTCCCTATATAATCCATCGATCCTATCGAGCGATGGTTTATGCAGATGTATTTCTTATACCCTGCAAGCTCTCTATTGTTTTTGCCCATTAGGACTGGATGGAAGACTATTTTTGATTTTTTTTTTAATTTTTATTTTGTCGAGTTCTCTCTTTTCGATATTCATTAATATTTTATACAGAAAGAATCGCTAATGCAGACGTGAAACTCGACGATCGATAAATTCACTTCAGCGATATTTCGTTAATTATAATACGCGCTCGACGCGCGCGAGAGCGAGTATATAGAGCGTTGAAATATTAAAAAAAAATTTCGAAATACGCCACTCTCTCCAGAGGCAACGGGCATCAACTAATCAGAGCTTGCGTCTATCGCGAGCTTACCGATAATCAGCTTGATTTTTTTTTTTCATTTCATTTTTTTTTCTTATTAATCTTTCGTGCACTGGCAGAGGTGCTTAACACCCCGTACACACGTGCACTAGGGGAGTTGTGTTGGTAGGATTACGAGAAATGCGTTTCTCTCTCTCACACACTCTCGTCTGCATAATTCATCGCAAATCCAAAGCAAATTACCGAAGCGATGGGTATAGGCAAAACGGCCATTAGGCATGCCGCGCGTAATTATTGAATATTTTCTCGATCCCTCGCGCCAACCGACACGCACGCCAGTACGCATAAACTGTATTCTCTCTCGTTCTCGCATCCCGTCGATGATGATTTCTACTATAGCTTGCGAGAATTATGCTGAGCTTTTAATTAATACAGACTTTACTTTTTTTTTTTGCTGCTGTCGAGTTTCGTTGGCTCGTTTCGAGTGTATAATTTGAGTATTTGGAGGTACTGGTCGAATATCAACTTTTTTTTATTGCTCGCTTATTTCATTTCGTTGTTATTTTTCCTTTTTTTTTAGTATGGAATTAGAAAGTCGCTACAGCCATAAATGTCACGTTTTGCGTGGGGCTTGATGGACTGTTTAGTAAAAAGTAACAATTGTTAAATTACGTTACGCAGTTTCGATTCAAACAGATGTGGTCAATTAGTTTTGAAGATGAATTTTTTTAACATAAAAACATACTTTGTACACCGCAATATATGTAACAGAATAATTATCATTTTCCATTTTTCAGGATTATTATTTGTAACTAATTAGTTCTGTTTTACCGACGGTCGGTCAAAGCGGCAAATGAAATATATTTCTATTGAAAATAATTGTTAGCTGCCAAACGCTAACAACAAGTTTTTGAATCTTCTGCTCAACAAAAGTATCAGCCAATGACATAAAGCCGAAGCTGATAGACAGAATAGCGATATCCGAGAACCGCGACTAGTAACTTTGACGGCCCATTGTGATTTTCAAACGCCAAGACAGATTTCAACGAAACTTGGTGCATCGATTCTAAATAGTATTAAAATTAATTTAAAATTCGAACGGGGGTGGGCAGCGACTCGAGTGAGAGAGCAGCAATCTCAGAAGATCGTTTCTCGATCAACTTATTATATGGTTGCACTCATCAAACTGTACACTAGCGGTTTAGATAAGATGATGAATATTTGAAACATTGTAAATGGCAAGTCAATGATTTAACCTCTGGACTCCGCCGAGTCTGTCAGAGACTTAATTAAGCAATTTCCAAAAGAATAACGTAATAATAGGCTGTTTTTCAATTCATTACAAACCGAAGGGAAAAAAAGCCATATAATATATCAATTGAAGAAGAGAAGTTGACACAACTTTTCGTCAAATCCCCCTAATATCCGAGAGCGATCAATCGCTCGTCATCGCTGGAGGGAGCGAAGGCCAAAGCAAACGGAAAACAAATCAGCCATCGAAGCGCACTTGTGCGTTAACGGGCCGCGCATCTCGTGATAGACAGAGTACTACTGTGAAAGCATTCGCCGCGGTCAACATTGCAATGTCTGTTTGCCGAGGTCTGTACGCGCGCGCGCGTATTAATCCCTCGCAGTCGTCGTAGTAGTCGTCGTAGTATAGCCCTCGGGCGACAGAAAATCGAAACGAGGCTATACACAAGAGGAGAGAGAGAGGCAGACTAATGCTTTTCGGAGCAGCAGCAGTGGCGAAAAAGTGCATACGCAAAAATCAAATTCTTCGCCCAGAGGTTTTTTCTTGCAACGGAACTGGCAGCCAACGGACCAATGCAATTTTCGCCGATTTTGCCTGCGATTGACGTGCGCTTGCAAGCTCTCTCTCTCTTCTTGCTTTATTGTTTTATTTTTTTTTTTTTTTTTTTTGCGCGCGGGATGCATGCCGCACGCTTCGCTCGAATTCGGCACTGTGTATATGTTTGTGTTTTCGATTCGGTTAAAGGCCCGCGCGAGCGTGTCAATCAGAATTTTTTCGAGCCAAGCTTTTTGTGCATTCGCTGCTCTACCCTCGCGCGAGAGCTTTTGCTACTACTACTACTGCGTCAAGAAGAAATATATATATTTTTTTATTTTGGTCTTTTTTTTTGTTGGTGTGTGTGTGTGTGTGTTTCAAACATCAACGGGGTTGCTTCGCTTGGTGGACAGTCGATTGAAAACTCGCAGTGATATGTTAGTTTTGTATTTTTAGATTCGCTACAACTGTCGATTGCAAAGATTGAAACTTGCGATAGAGAGATGTTTTTGTTTTTTCGAGAGAGATTATTCTTATTGTCCGCTGCTGCTACTTTTTTTTTTCTTTTCAAACACATTCGTCGCGCGCGACAGTTGCGGATTGAAATATTGACCGAAGCAAACAACATTCGCATCGAATATTTTCGTCCGTCGAATGAAAAATAAATACTCCGGCACTTTTTCCCCACGACGAAGAATTAAATGCCGTTAAATATAAGTTCGCTCGAAAAGCAAGTCGAGAGTAAAGAAGCCTTCGCTTAAGAGTCTTATTAAAACAAAAATTTGTCTCGATCGTCGCACTCTGTTTAACGGCAAACTTACGCGACGAATGAAGCGCGAGAAGAGGGAGAAAAAAAAATCAGGGCGCGCAGTTCATAAAAGACGTAATCGGATTTCACGAGCTACTTTCAGGAGAGAAAGAGAAAAAAAAAAGGACGAAGAAGAAGGAAACTTTAAACGCAGCCAATCGGTCGTGTTTGCTTTTGCCAAGTTTTTCGCGCGTCGCGCGAGTAAAGTTCGTCTACTCTCCCTTTGACGACGACTTCCCTTAAGTAAACAAAGAACTTGATGTTTTTTTTTTCTGCTTCTTCGCGGATGCGACGAAGAGAGTTTACTCGCTTGAATATTCGGAATTCGAGTTTGCAAGGTATAGATTGAAATTCTGCCGCATTCGTGTAAAAATGATATCGGCGAAAAAAAAATCGGTCGTGTTTTTTCGATATATTAGGAATAATTATGTGGTTTTCCGACAATGCAGATGACCATAAAATTGACTCCAACAACAGTCAATTAAGACGAGGGGGCGACTTGTAAATAACCTTTTCTGATTATGGACAATATTTACCTCAACAGTTAAAGAATAGACAAATAACAACCCAAGTCCATATTATGTTTTTGAAAATAGAGTAAAATACGTAATATCGGTAGTTATTTGCAAAGAGTTAATTGAAACGGTTTCAATTATTGTTAATTTTAGTTGGATATCAATTCCAAAAAAAACGATTTATTGATCTTGCGCACTCCCAAAACTCATTCCCAATTCGTACCCGTTTCAAAATCACAAAAACGGACTCAAATTGTCAACCACAGAATTGTAAAATAATAACATTCGCCTAACGCAAATAACAATCAATCTTAAATCAAGCCACGCAAGAAAAAAAACGCCCTTAAGATATACAAGCCAGCAGCGATAACAACAAATCGCGAAAAGGGATAGAGAGAAGGAAATTCCACGTCGCGTTGGCCAACTGCCAAGTCACCGCCGCCGTGGCGCGTCGTAGCTCGGCGCATAGTCATTACGCGTGCATACCCCATTGATCCCCCCCCCCTTCCCCAGCACACAACGACCGAACTGGGTCAAACTCCTTTCTCGGGCTAATTTAGTAGCCGCCCTTTTCGCCGAATCCAATGTTTGGCTCCCTCTCGAGGAAAAATTCTTTCTTTTATTTTTTAGGGTTTTACTTTGAAGATTTACAACTTGGACTTGGTATATACCGTAAGGATTTAATCCTTCGAGGGATGCTGGTACGGATATGTTAAACTTTCTTTTGTTTTGGTTGTTTTTTTCCGTATTTCCGATGTATTTTTTACATTTTATACGAGCGGTATATGTACTTTTCAAACTAAAAGTCTAAGTCATTAGAATTCGAGGGAAAATTACAAATTTATTTGTGTTTGTTTTTGACAATTAGCGTGATAAAATTCGTTTCTGCGAGAAAATAATTTTGTATACTTTTAGAATAGATATTTCTTGCAAAACTTTTTTGTGTAATAGTGTAAAAAAATATTTTTTTTTTATTTCGAACAGTGATTTTTTTTTTGCAATATTAATTTTACAAATTTGATTTGAAATTGGTAATCAGCGATCCCAAAAACCCTTCTAATTACTGACCTATCTTCAGTAGGAAAAATATGCCACTCAGAGGGTTGAAAAAAAATATCGATAGAATACGTCGAAAAGAATAATCTCAAGTGTTAAAATTCACCCAAAACATCTAACAATGAAAAAGCATACGATCATCGACAACACATCAAAATCAGAGTATAGAGAGGAAAATCAGCGTAGACAGTAATTTTTGTCGTTATGAAGATGAAATAAAAAAATTCCACCAGCCGATAAAATCCGATCTTTTATTAAATGCACAACGACAGCAAAGAGTGGAAAGAGAGAATCAGCGACCAGAACGCAAAAATCACTTCGCGAGAAAGCGAAAAATCAGGGGAGTATAGTAAAAACCACCCAACCATCATTTATATAAACAGCGAACCGAAGCAGTGTGCAGTGTGAAATCGGTGTGTGCGAGAGAGAAAAAAAAATGTTCAGCGAATTTTAATACATCGAAAAATCTCTATAATTCGCATTACAGTCGGATCATTGACGCGGAATATTGGGCGGCGTTAAACCGCGCGTCGTAAAATATATAATACACACACATACACACAAGCGTCGTTTTATAAATCAAGCGAATTTAAGGTGTGCATACACTATTATCAATTGTTTCGCTCGATCGAACATTGCCGATTCAAAAAGCTACGAGAGTTCAATTATGGAATAAACGAAAACTCAAAAGGATATATAATTGCACACGTGTATGTGTACTGCTGATTGCGTATTTGTAAGACTATAATTGGAAATTTCGTGCAGCGCGCAGTCGTTCTTACCGTCAGAGTCAACGATATTAATGTGCAATTAAGCGTTAATCGGCCGTGAAATTATTCTTGTTCTGAATGAGCGATGAAGTGCTAATATGTGTGTATGTGTGTACAGCTCGAATTGAATTTCGGAAACTCGCGCGAGCGGTACTAAGCTGTTATACATGCCGTTTGCTATGTAGTATTCAATTCGAAGGTAATTATAATTCTGTTTTTTTTTTTTGCGATTTGATGAAAACGAAATTTACGGCTCGGGATTGCGCCAGTTATATAAAAATTTCGTCGTCTTAATGAATTGCCTAATTTATTTCTATCGTAAAAGCAATCAGTTGAGAGTCGAATTATTAAAAATAATCAAATTCAATCAAATATGCAACAGCGCAAAACCTCAAAAGTAAGACACCGGATATCTGCAAATAAAATCAGTCAATCTTACAAGCTCCACCTGTTAAAATATTTAACATTCAATCCTTTCGCCGCGTATCTCACAAATTATTCAAAAAAAAAAAACAAAAAAAAAAAGAGCACCGAATCAATTTCATCCGTGTAGCCAAGAGGCAGGACAGCTGGTGTAATATTTCTCCGTTTGATGTGTTATAAAGCGAGAGAGGAAGTCCCGCGAAATTGATCGCCGGAGTGCAGACACAGACACAGTAGAGAGGAGTTGTCGTCGTCTATTTCAAACCCAACCGAACGAAAAGCTCTTTACCAATCTGCGCGAGCAATTTACGTTTTGCCAGCTTACACACCAACGACATAGCTTGTTTTTTTTTTTACGTTTGTATGTATCGACGTGTCTCCTATCGCTTCTACCGTTCCGGTCCAAGTTAATTTCGATGCGGGATTGGACTATAGTTTTTTTCTCTCTCTCTCCTCGATGCGTTTTCTTGAAATCTAATTTTATTTTTTTTTCTGTTATGCGAGATTGATATATTTTGATGAGGAAATTGATTGTTATTGATTTTGCGAGGAATGCTTTTGTAACATGTCTTTTCGATTAGATACGTAAAAAATAAAATTCGTAAGATATAAATAAAAATTATTAGGGGTAGTGAGAAGTTCATAATATAAAATACATAATTACCGACATTTTCGAATATTCGTTTTTTTTTCATTCAATTTCGAACTTTTTGTAAATATCTATGCCATCATTCATTCCTTAATCAAATTTGAATAGTGGATGACACAGATCTTTGAAAAAAGTTCAATACTCAATAAATAAAACCAAATATTCAAGGTAGATTTCTGTAATTGACTCCCATCGTTGTTTTCATTCAATTTCAAACTTTTCGTGAATCCACCATCCACCATATATAATAAAAATAGACGAAGTGAAATCAGTTAGTATCGAATTTCGGACGTTCTAATTTGTTCATATCGTAATCTAAAATTGTACAGAACGTTCGAAAATGAATTATTGCAATCTGTAATCTGCGCCTTAGTGGCTAGTATCTTCTAAGTCATGCACCTTTCACAATCAATTAAGTAAAGACATATAGGTCAGATCTTCCAAAAAATCAAAAAAATTGAATGAGAATATAACATCCCTTAAACGTGAAAAATAAACTAGCAAAATCTTGCACAATGCAAGCTCGCTGCTTTTCCAGCGCAAAGATAAGAAAAAAAATCATACTCCTCGACAAAATCGGCTCTCAAGTATCAACGAAAGAAAAAAACGAGAGAGAGAGATAAACGAAAGCACAAACAAGACGGATAACGCCCCCCGAGAAGTATGCTTTCCTCGAGACACGTAGGTAAGCGCGGTTGCAGTTTTTCCACCTTATT
Organism: Galeopsomyia nigrocyanea; assembly: GCA_035047105.1. Taxonomy (NCBI): domain Eukaryota; kingdom Metazoa; phylum Arthropoda; class Insecta; order Hymenoptera; family Eulophidae; genus Galeopsomyia; species Galeopsomyia nigrocyanea. The sequence goes on along the minus strand of JAWWMK010018685.1, from coordinate 10,142 downwards.
TCCATTATATTTCACTTTTTCTCGTTTTTTTTTTTTCAACATGATAATGCGAATTCGAAATAGTCGCGCTAAAACCGTTCTTTTGTGCGCGTCGAACGGATTTGCCAATCACAAAAGCTCTTTTCGTACTCTGGCGGCGGCAACGGCGGACGACAGCGGCGGAGGGGGATTAATAAAGCTTCGCGGTGTTCATTTCGTTGCACAGCCTCTCTCTCGACGAATTGAATTTCCCCGTGTGTAACGCGAGAGCCTTTGATGTTATATATTCCACTACCACAGCCGCTTTGCTCGCGCGAGAGATGAAGCGCAAAAAAACAAAAAAAAATTCGAAAGAAGAGTCGACGACTACGGCGCGTCGGTTACATATAGCCTAAATAATCAATTTTCGACGGAAAACGAAGGGGTTGAAAGAAAAAAAAAAGATTTTTTTACCAGACAGGTATATCTTTTTTTTTGTGTGTTTTCTTTTCGTCGTAATTAAAATTCAGTTGAGACGCAATTTCAATCGAAAGCTCGCAAAGTATAAATGGAATATTATCGATGAATGATAGTGCGACAGGAAAACATTCCACCTTTGGGGAATAATATATACATTAAAAAAAAACGCATCTCGAATGAAACACCCACAATATGCTTTTTCCCTCTAGTTAAAACCAACCCTCCTGTCGCTCTCTCTCTATATGCATATACATTATTCCAATGGATGAAGGGTTCCAATGTAAAAGCTCTTCCCGTTGGCACGAAGGGAGGATAATAATGTAATGGATAGAGAGTGGAGAGAGTCGACGTAATTGACAGATACTCTGACGCGACGCTCAATATTTCAACGTTGAGAGCAGCGTAGCCAGAGTATATACTGTCAAACTGAAAATAACGAAAGAAAAAAAATTCGTTCGACTATACATGTATATGCATTCAATATATATATATCCATGGTGCACGAATTTCGAAACTTCGTTGCGAGGGCGAAAAATTCATTGAAACTCTCTCGATGTCAGTTGACGAAGTTTGTGCGACGGTAAAAAAAAAAGTTCACTTTAGACTCGTTTTTTGCTCGACATCGAGTTTACTGTTATATGAATTTTCTATTTCGGATAGTTTGCGGGGGGGGGGGGGGGGGGGGGGAAATATTTTTCACGGCGAAACTTTGCTGTGAGGGAAATAAAAAAAGAATTCTGGCGAAGTGGTGATTGACGTGAAACTATATTGCTACTTTGATTGTCGATGTTTTTGAAAAATCAGAATAGCGCGGAGTGTGGTAATTAATTCCATTTCAATCACATATCGATTACATTAATAATACATTGTAAAATAATTTGATTACTTTGCTACAATAAATGTATATAAAATGATGGTATACATATAAATTAATTATTTACATATCTTTTACTTACCGTCAAAGTCGTAAACCTATAAAAAAACCTCAAAATATTAAAAAAATAATAATAATGACAATTTCATAGTGAATTTTTCATGCATAAATTCAATACAACACGCAACCCAACTAAAACACCCAAAACCATTTGATTACAGTAATCCAAACAAACCACCACGCAGCATCGATCAGAGTACCAGTGAACCAAACGAGTACCAGCATCAGCAACGACGATGATGCCGAAGCAGCAGCTGAACTACGCGACCGATACCGTCGATTAATTCCCTACATGACGTACTACGTGGTGAACAATTACGTGAGAGTACCCCAACAGCAACAGCAACAGCAGCAGCAAGTGAAGAACCCGAGGTACCAGAAACCAACGAGCCAAGACCATCGTTTCGTACCCTCGGTGCAATACGATCCCAAAGAGCTTGCACTTGACAGCGACGTTTTTCTACCTCTCGGTTACGACGATTACGCTGCCGTCAGGACACCAAGGCCCGTTGCCGTGTAAGAGAATACATTCAGTTTGCGAATTTGTCGTATTTTTTTTCAAGTTAAAATTCAAAATTTCACGTTTCCTTCTTTCAGCAGCGTTCAAAGTACAATACCGGAGACGCGCTACCACACGACAAGTCGTCCGGAGTACACGAAGCTCGTGCCAGCGAAACCAGTGCAACTGGATTACCCGAATTACGGCCAAGAGTTCGAGTCGGTGCGTTTCGTGCCGGCAAAAGCATCGCGACAACCTTTGCCACCTCGAGCTCCACCGAGGGTCGGTTTGAGTCACGTGCTCAAGAGTCTTCAGTTGACCAATCAACTGCCCGAGGTACTGAACAACGACAACATCGACAGCAGTATCAAGACTCTCGTGGAAATTCTTAACATTCTCAATGCCGACAAGAAGGACAATTATCCAGCTGGTTAGTGGATATTCGAAATAATTCTCTGCAAAATTTGAAGAAAAAAAAATAAAATAAAATACTTATACAGTTTCAGCGTACGGAAAATTCAAATCAGCCGCCAACACGAAAGCAAAAGTCATCACTGAGTCGAACTACGAGGCGACGCAATTCTCGGTGGCGCCGAGCAACGAGTTGAAAACCGCGCGACCATACGTCAAATTTCATCCCTACGTCGATCAAATCAAAGCTTCGCATCACGCGATCACCACGGATCACAATTCGATCGATCAGTCGAAAACGACGAGACCTTATCATCGTCCCAACCAAGGATTCACAACGTCAATTCCAATGGAAGACTCGATCGCCATCAAACCGATTCCCGAGTACGTGCAAAATCCCAATTTGAAATCCTACGTTCACCAAGTGAAAGCTCAAGTGACGATACCAAGCGAGGATTTGATCGAATCGCCTTACGTCGATCCGAATCATTACGCGAAAGCTCCGATTCGATACGACGATCTCGTGGAAGTGAAGCGACCGATGAGCATCTACCTTGATCATCAGTCGTCGAAAGTACAGAATTTCGAGCAAGTTGATAAGACACCGGTGCACGACATGGATGAGGAGGTCGACGAGAAAGCTTACGTTCAACCGACGGAAACGCGTACGCCGATGCCACCAACGCAGGATATTCAGAAAATCATTCAGTACTACGTGCCGATCGTCCAGGACATCGAGGAGGAGAAAGTTGCAGCTTACAAACCTGGTGAGATAATTGATAATGTAAAAAAGTTCTATAAAAGAGTAAAATATAATTCTCTTTTCTTTTTTATTTTAGTAAATAAAGAAGCAGCGATGTCGCCGAGTATCGAGCACACATCGGCGAACAATTACATCGACGAGGACGCGATTCTCGAGGATGAGAGATTGACGTTACCGGTGCAGACGAGCAGCGAAGAACCGATTAGAACGACCGAATCAACGATACCGCGAGTGTTGAAGTACGGCGCGACGCGTGGAAAGCCTCACGTTGATTATCCGGCCTACACCGAGGTACCGGACACGGAGTTCAGTTGTAAACAGCAGAGGTACAAAGGTTTCTTCGGCGATCCTCAGACTGGTTGTCAGGTGAGTTTTTCCGCTTGTAATTAAGATGTTTGACATTTTTTTTTCATTGTAACGATCGATGTTGATAGGTATGGCATTACTGCGACTTGAACGGCGGTAAATCGTCGTTCTTGTGCCCGAACGGAACGATATTCAACCAAGTGGCGCTTACCTGCGACTGGTGGTTCAACGTCAAGTGCGAGTCGACGACGCAGCTTTACGTGCTGAACGAGCGACTCTACAAGTACATACTGCCGGTGATGCCGAAGTTTCCCGAGGATTTCACAGGACCCGAAGTAGATAAATACCTCGAGCTCAAGTTCAAGGAGATGGAGGCCAAGATGATGATGGATAAGAAGAAGAAAAAAGAGGAGGAGCAGGAGGAAAAGGACAAGAGTCCAATCAATACTCTGCAGTCTATCGAGGACTCCAGGAAGAAACGTTGACTATTACGATACGCGAGGCAGAAGTGATTTGCGCGTTGAAATTGTTTTTGTAGTTGGAAATCTTGCAGTATTTTTATTTTGTTATTTATTGAGGAAATAATTCGACGATCGCTTCTGCTTTGTTTTGTAAATTTGTCACAAGCATTGTTGCCATTAGAGAATGCAAAGGCGCGAAAGAGAAATCTCGAGAGGGGGGTAAAGTGAGTGTAAGAACAAACAAAAAAAATCGCAGTTTTCGAGTGATGTATAGTTGAATTGCACATCAACGGGGATTTCTGTAACGCCTCTAGTCATGTTTTTTTTTGTCCTTTAATTATTTAAATAAGACAAAACTGTCTGCGTCCGCAACGAAGGTAATCAAACGGTTGGATGGCATTAATGAATTGTTTGCTTTTTTTTCTTGTCAATTGATCGAACAGAAGTTAATTTAGATGTAATTGACATTGCCTTCGCGATCCATCCGGCTGAGTAATTAATGTGTAACTGAAGAACAGTTAATTAGACGACTGTTTGTGTAAAAGAGGCGTTTCGTACTCTTATTATATGTTCAACAAACATCTTTGTGTTTTACCACTTGCAACTATGTTACGAATTTGTTGAATAAATGTATTTATTCATTTTTTTTTAAATGGCAACTCTTAATCTTACCTTTTTTGTTTGACGAACTCTTCTCCAGGTTTCATTGAGTTTCTCAAGAGCTGCTTCGAACTCTGGCATTGCGTCATCGTTCTGTAATTTACAATAATATTTTTTAATGAGTCGTGTATTTTTTTATTATCTTTGCAATTTTTAATGATAATTGTTTCACGTACTATTTCACTAACAGCGTATGACTTGTGATTTTTATGCTGCTTTAAAATGCAATGAGAGCATCCTTCAAAATCACAATCTTCACAATAATACTCTGCAGCATTTTCACCTTCTTCATGATTTGGACAAAACATTGTTATTGGCATTTCATAGTCGCTGTTGAAAAATATTATTTCATGATCTTTAAGAACTCTCTTGTGTATCTGAAATAATAATGAAGTAATCAGTAGCCTATTATAAGAATTTTCAGTTGTCAACTAAAATTGTTAAATTGATAAATAAAAAAAAACAAACCGTTTTGTAGCACTTCTTGCAGAATAATGCAGGACAAGTTTTGCATTCGCAATAAGCGATCATGCCACATTCTTGACAAGACCCTAAAACAAACATAATAAATTATTAAGATATAAAGTCAACATATAAAGTGGAAAACTCATGAAACTATCGACAAACCTCTCTCAAAGTGCTGGCGAGCCAAAGCATTTGGTGGAATGTGAAATGAAAAATCAGGCTCTTCAATAGCGTGCAGAGGCATTGATGTTAGTGCATGTAGCACGCCAATCACATACAGGTTGTGTGGCAATTTTTCCCTTTTTTGAACTGATGTCACTCCAGACATGTGTGGGCATTGTGAACATGGCAAATTAGGTCTCATAGATTCACAGGTGTTGCAGGTGGTATGACCACATGGTAAGAGAAGTGGACTGTTGTGACCCTTTAGTTCTGCAAGAAAAACAATTATAAAAAATGAGTTCATTGACATTTTGGTACATCTGAGGCTTTTGTGAAAATTTGAATGTAAAATCTGTTTTAGAAATCAAACTGATAAAAATGAACGCATTAAATCATCAAATTTCAATGTTTAACAAGAATAGTTATTTACGGTTCACTGATAGTGCTATTTATAACTAAAATCCATTTTTATTATTTCTAAACACGCTTTCAAAATTTTCAGCGATAAGTTTGCTAGATAAAGATAGAATAAAACACTGAAATAATTAATAATCGAAAGGAGACAGCTAATTAATTATCAATTATTCAGGTCTAAAAATAGATCCAAATTATTCCCAAAAATAAGAAAGTAATATAAGGAAGGCAATTATTACACCACTAGACATAATACTGATATAATTGCCTTCATATCAAAGCTCTCAAAACACATTTTTAAATAATCTACCAAAAACATTGTATTCAACTAAAAACTGATACATGCATGTCTACTTGTGTAAATCACATATTTTAATCATAAAACATTTAAACGTAATTGCTGTGAAACAAGTTCACGTTTTGGTTTTTGTTGAATCGTGAACGTACTTGATGTTATATACTTATCTTTAATATAGTTTCAAATAATAAAGCGAAAATGCAATCGTCTTTTATAATCACAAAAAGAAACAAAACTCGCGCAACGAATTCACGAAGCAATTAAAAAAAAAAGAAATCTCCTTTGTTCCGAGGCATGCAACAAGTGCGAGAGACGCTTAAATTTCTCTCGAGACAAAGGGATTCTCTCTCACTCTCGACTCACCCTTGCCGATGTAGAATCGGTGCTTGCAGAATCCGCACACGACATCCTTGGATTTAACCATCACGGCACTTGCTGCATAAGTAGGGATGCTCGACGATGAATCGCGCCCTTCATTTTTCCGATTATTATATCTTCGCAGGTATGTCATTGTCTTTCTTCTGTGGAAGCCACAACACACGCGATACACACATGCACGTTAAACGATCTGTGCGCTTGTTCACTGTCAACTGATCGACTGCGACTGCAGACTAACTACGCGACAGAGACGCCGGCCGGCCGGCAAAAGAGTGCGGAAGAGAAAGAGAGGAAGAGAGAGGAGAGAGAGAGAGAGCACGTGTACCGACAAGTCGAACAAAGGAATGTCAACAAACGCTCTGTATAGACGTGTGTGTGTCGGGGAGGAACGATCGTAATTTTTTCTTAGAGGTCAGTGCATATTATGTAGACGACCATTTTTAGGAGAGACTTGAGGATGTTTTTATGGATATTTTTAAGTGTTGGTTTGGCGAGTGCCACTTTTCTGTTGTGACTTCTGATTGTGTTTGTTTTTCGTAAGTGACTGGCATTCCCATAGATGGTAAAAAAATTGAAAAAAAAAAACCGTTACGTTCGTTGGATTAATTGACGTCATATGACTACTTACAAAGGTTAGTTTATTCGTCTTTTTCTTTAATGCAATTTTTAAAATATATATGAATGAATATAGAAGAGATACTATTTTTAGATTCCATAAATTGAAAAGTGAATTTATCATTTTTAAACAGTTTTGCGTAAATAAAATTTCTACGTATAATTACGTTTTTTTTAATACTTCAAAGTGACGCCAAGTTCTGCACAGCTACATATATATTCGCAGCAAAAACTTTAATTTACTAATTTTAAATTAGTGGTGTATAAAAATTGTCAAATATCTAGTCGCGAGTAATAATTAATCATTAAACATTTTGTTTCTCAATCACATTATTTCCCAAAGCGTTATTTTTCAAAAAGCCTCTTTGGAGGTTTAACTGTTAAGAAAAAAAGATTTAATTAATAATTCACTCAGAGGTCGTTTGACTCATGTCAGTGCAAAAACGTATTTAAAAGGAAAGAAAAATTATAATACTCGAGGCCTATTTAATGCACCACAGCGGTGGTACTTTCGATATAGGCGAAAAGGAAATTAGTGAGATGCGCTGTATCAAAGGTAAGTAAAGTGAGGCAAGACTCTTTTTCAACATTAAGCAGACTTGATACCCTACTTCAAAGGATCTTAATAGGCGCTTTTGCAAAAGGATGCTAAAACAGTACATTGTGGTGTAGGAAATCGAGAAGTGCAAAGCAAAATCGATACGTGGAATTCTATTTATAATTCAGTCATGCATTGAGTCGACGATTTTTGAAAACAAGAAATACTAAAAACTGTTGGGAAAGAGATGATTACATTAAATCCCTTTGACGGTTCTACCGTGAAATAAGCACAAAGAGAATGCATACAACACGCTCAGAAGTATTTCACTGCTAATTGAAATTGTTTCGTCTTGTAACTAACCATGATTGAATTAAAACTTTCGCTTTGAAATATTTCTCGCAAAGTATTCCGATTGATGCTTGGTAACATACTGAAACTAATATTCGCACATCTGCCTTTGACAATCAAAAGTTTAACGCGCGGTACTAGATTGTAAACGAGGGGTAAAAAAATGTCCATTTTTCAAATTACAAAGTTCAGAGATTCACTGACAGTAAACGAAATTTTTCATTAATTATATTATAAAGTTTGCTTTTAGTGTAACGCGGACGAATTTTTCTTGATATTTGAGTATGTTTTACTTTAAAAATAATAAAATGGTCAATTTTCCATGTCAATAATAATTCTTTGCGTCGACACGTGTTTTATTCCAAGAAAGGCTTCGAATAAAACATGAAAAAAACAAAAGAATCAAACAAGCAGCAACCCCTTTTTCGAAAAGAGTGTAAGAGCATGCAATATAACAAAAAAAAAAAGAGCGAGAAACACAGAAAAGGTTTTCACGCTCGAAAGGAGAGAAAGCTGGGAAACAAGCCGTACAAAAAAAAAACGAGAGAGCGAAAAAGGTGCAAGGCTCGAAATAAACAAGATTCCACGCGGCATATGCGTTTAATACTTTACCGGAATTTTAATATGCACGTTCTTCATTTCGAGATAGATAGAGAGGCAAAAAAAAGTAAATGGAGTTGGAGGGGTGCAAAAAAAAATCTGTGCGCTTGCAACGAATGCTGTCCTCTCCGCTATTTGTCGCTTACTTCAAATATTTGCTCGGCGTTTTAATTTGATGCCTCTCGCCCGAGAAAACGCTCGGTCCGACGAAATTAATTTTCATCTGATGCATTATTAAAATTAGCCCTGGTGGAATGTCCACTCGCGGATTATTTGGGATAGTGACTTTATTTTTTTTTACCTTTCGAGAGGTAAACGAAGTTTCTGGTACACGCACGCAACGACCGATGTTATTAAAAGAGATTTTTATGAAAGAATCGTTGCAATCAGAACTTTTTTTTACCGCTTTATTTGTGCGTATTTTTATGTATACGGAGAGAGATTAAGCGCAGTGTTTTTTTTTTTCTGCGTCATATGCTAGTTTTTTTTAATGTAATTGAGCTTTCGATTACATGAAAATTACTTTAGAGATAGTCAATGATTTTTATCTCAAAATACCTAGAAATATAGATTGCAGATCTGTCGAATTTTCTCCGTAATCATTGAATTTTATATTCAGCAAAAGCTTTCCGAGAAGCTTTCATTTATATCTGTTTTCATAATAGCCTAATTATTCACTATAATAAAGAAGCGATTTGTTATAATGAATATCTTTCAGCTTATCTTATGAAAACAATGAATCAATGAGGTGCAATTTCATATGCAATACAAAATTTCAATTCAACCCACGGCTAAAACGTAAATAATATTGTCGATCATAATCCAGATCTGTTCATTTCAAATATTGATATTCATACTCGACATATCCAAAGGTATAAATCGAGACGATAACAATTGAAAAGGTTTATTTTGTACATAGATACCGATCCAACATGATTTGAGTCAACGCGTATTTTTTAATTTGTTTTATTTAACGCAAAGCTTTTTTTAATCGAAAACAAAAAATAAAAAAGTATTTTCTGAAAAAATGGAATATTATCTTACATTAGAGCTTTATACAGAAGCGAAATTAATTAAAAATTAATTTGCTCAAAATATTTTACGTTATAAGTATTAATCGTACATGTATCTCATTATTTTATTTGTAACGGGTGGAACTCTAAACAAAAATGTAATTATTCATGGGGAAAAATTTTATGTATAATATTTTGTGCTAATTAATTTTCAATCGATTTTTTTGTAAACAATGTGCACGTCTGACAGTATTTTACTTTCTAATAAATACTATTTTATTTTTCGTTTTCAATTGTACGAAACAAACCTTTCCCTACAATTTTACAATAAATCTCTGTGAATTAGATAATTTTTATATTTTATCATAAAAACTACCAGTACAAACAATAGGACTAACTGAAAATTCCTAGCTGCAACTTAATAAATTTTTCCATCACACATAATATTCATTAACATTTATCTGAATTAAAAAAAAAACAAGAACGAAAAATCGCAATGATCTACAGAGTATTCTCGATCCGCAAAATATCGATTCGCGATCTAAGCGCCAGATGTCTCGAGCAGCGCCGTTTAAAGTTGGCTTTGGATTCTAGTAATAAAAATGGATGAATCTCGAATTAGCCTCGTCAGCATTCTGCGCGCGACCGCAAAATAGTAGTATATATACGAGAAGGCCGCAAAAAAAAAAAATATGCACTCGATCCGCGCGACTGCCTGCAGTGCGCTTTTAAAGAGAAATGCCTGCCTCGGCGAGTTTTTTCTTGGGGGGGGGGGGGGGGGGGGGGGGGGGGGGGGGGGGGGGGGGGGGGGGGGGGGGGGGGGGGGGGGGGGGGGG
>JAWWMK010018674.1:0-19145 GCA_035047105.1 Galeopsomyia nigrocyanea | reverse complement strand
AGAGAGTGCACCCAGTTTGAATATTTGAAAATTCTTTCTCGAATTACGGCAGTTTTTTTGTAGATTTGCTCATATACGACTCGATACAAGTAAAATTTTATACAGAAAAATTCTCTGCCATTGAAAAAAACAGTACCTCGTCTGCATCCCGCATGGCAATCTCGTTTTCACGATGCACACGCGTTTCGCCGTGGGTGCAAACATTGAATCTCCTTTTTTTTTTATTTTACAGAACGGTTCACTATAACAAAGGGTTGTGAGTTTTATTTATAACTGCGTGCCAAAGTCTCGTGTTTTTTATATGGGAAATTTTTTTTTTCATTCGCACGTACTCCGCGCGATTGTTATTAGCTTTTTTCTACGTTGGAAGAAAAAAAAAGTATATGATTTTTATTAGATTATAATCGAGGGTATAATACGACTCGATCGATTTTTTGTATATAAAACGTGTACATATGAACTTTAAAAAAAAACTTTAGGTGTAACGAAGAAAAAAAAATGAAATTCGTGTGAAATAATATATAGTTATTTATAAAATTAACGTATATATCATGGTTATGATATTATATACATAAACGATATCCGTACGAGTTGAATTTCACGTAAAATGGAATTTCACTTGGTGAGAGAGCGAGTGATGAGGGTTCTAATTGTGTAAATTATGAAAAGGAAGACATTTATTGTGATGCGGTTATCTCGGAAACAGGTTTCTCATGCAATAACGTAGATTTTTTTTAATGAACTTGTTTTCAAATTCAAAACAAAAAGGGAATATTTTTGTTTGTATTTTTCTCCGAACACAAATAACACATTTTTTTTTTCCAAAAAACATATCCCCGTCAAAACGAAAGAGTCGACAGATACAAAGTCGGAGAAAATCCGCAGTATAGGCGAGTGCTCGATGTATGAATTTACGGCTAACGAAGACACGAGAGGGGACTTAACGCTTGTGGCGGGTAAGCGCGCGAAAATCGATAAATCCACCCGTCCACCACCCACCCTACCATATACACACACACACGCGCGAAGGACGCTCGAGTTAGGAGGGATGAAATTCCGTGAAAAATGCTGAGATTTTTGGCATTGGGGGAAAGGGATATTGTTCAATGGTATAACGATGAGATTTTGGAGAAATGTCGACGTTTTTTTTTCTTTGTTATGTGAAAAAAAGTCGAGAATATCAAGAATTAAGTTATCATGCAAAGCTCGAGCTTTTTGGAATTTCCTTAAATGAACTCGAAAAATAACAAACGAAAAAAAAAACAATTATACTCAAGTTTCACCTAACAAATTTTTTGCTTCTCGAGTTAAAATAAGTCGACTATACTCGTACACATAATAAAAAGGATAGAGGGTACAAATAATTGCTCGATGAATTAGCAATTTGCCAGTAAATCGACAGGTGAGAGATGTGCTTTGAGCAATCAGCGACTCTTTTTTTTTTCATCTTCGCGTTCATTAGCGCGCGATCGATTGATTTGCATAATCCTCGGAAACTTGTTGTCGTATCTCCATCCCCCGACTCTTCATCCCCTTTTAATGGGTTCCGCGTCTTTCGTCGTTATGTTCTTTTGAATGGAAACGACGCTAAACTGGATGTCACTTTTAATTTTGTTTTTTTAATAAAAAATAGGTAATTATTTGGGGGCAACGAATTTTTACTATGACACTTTTCTAATACATTTTTTTCTTAAATATACAATGTGATAAATTTCACAAGCCAAAATATAACTATATAATTGTCAAAAACGGGTTTGAAAAACTGCCAAAAAAATAATACACGTAACAGCGAATAAAAAAAAAACTTTTTTTTTTAGTTGACTGTATGATGTATGTACACGAAAAACTTTATACGTATATATATATTATGAATGTACTTATAAACGAAAAAACTTTCACAACACTGAGAATGCAAGCACAATTTGAAAGTAATGCGAACGCAATTACATAGCATGTATGTCATTTATATAATAAAAAAACGATGTAAAACGAAAAAAAAAAATATATAGCATATAATACTCCGACACAAGTATCACCCCAAGATTAAATATCCTGCTGTTCTATAAGTGTACGATAAAAGAAAAATAACGGTAAATACATGTACTTTACGACGAGAAGTATACTATACACGATATGTCTTCCTTCCGCAATTTTCGAGAAACCAAAATGAAAAAAAAAAAACGCGACCGTGTGTACTCTGTGATTTCGTCATTAAAACCTGTGTATAAATAAAAAAAAAGCAGCGGTAGTCTATCATCATTCATATGTAAATCTCTTCTGCATTATTGTGTGTCGAATTTTAAACAGCATTTTCCGCGACGACAGTGAATATTTGTGTGTGTTCTTATCGTTCACTTTGTATTAACCTTTTGCCAATTTCGGTCTTGAAGATTACAGTAAAATTAGGAAAAATGATTATGAAGCGAGATTTTTCACCGCAAACGAATGCAAATTTTTGTGTGTGCGCTACACTCGAAAAGCTCTCAAGGCCGAAATTTGCACCGCATCAAAAAACAAAAAAAAAAACCCGACTCTAAATTTCTACAAGCACCGCAACCACCTGTTTGTGTCTTGTGTGCACTTTGAACATAAAAAAAAGAAGTTAATCAGCCAAGCCGCAGCTCGTGCGTGAAACTAAATGAAGGAGAATTCACCCTCAAAGAAAAAGAAGAAAAAGGTAGTGTTTAGCGCACGAGTTGCATTAATGGAAAGACTTCGTTTCGCGAACGACGTAAATGCTTTGTAATATCGAAAGTTCCACTGTACCTTTGGATATGGACTCACCAAATAAATGTTTCTATTGCAATTATTGTTGTGGTTCTTTAATTCAATCTGATAATTTTAATTCCAACCTGGTTAAATGAAGTGTTATTCATACATTTTTTATATACATTTCTTCAAACTATATTACAAGATGAAAAATTATTAAACAAACAATTTTTAACGTTTCAAAAAAAAAACAAAGTAGACTTCTCGTTGCCTCGTAGATTCGTAAAAAAATATTTATTCATAGAGTTTTTTTCTGTTTCACAAAGAAAAAGAATAAATCAATCTCCGCTAAAAAAAACAATTTCACACAATTCTGTACAGTACAATCGTCCACACGCATCGCTAAAACAAATATACAATTACACTCAATGTTTCTTATCCTTCTTAGACTTTTTCCGACTCTTGCTCTTCGATCTTTCCTTATGCTTGTGTTTCTTCTTTTCTTTCTTCGATTTCTTTTTATTACTCTTCTCAATCCAATTTGCATCTTCGCTAGGTTTTGGTAATGTCAAGTCACCAGACGGTGTTGCTGGTAATGGTGCCGCTGGAAGTGCTGGACCATAAACATCAGGTGGGACTACTTCTATGACTTCGTCTTCTTCCATTTTTTCAGCAATTTGTTTTTCAACCTTGTTGTCTGTTTTATCCGGCCGCTTCATCAGACTGTCGAGATCAAGTTTGGCAAAGATACCTCGCGGTGGAGATGTATTTCGTTGTGTATTTTGTTCTGCCGCTGATTTGCCTATCAGAGCAGCTTTCAATTTTTCCTCGTCCATAGCTTCCGATTGTTCGTTTTCCGACTCGGATTCCTCGCTGCTGCTCAGGAATATCGACTTGAACAGATCCTTCTTCTCTTGAGGATTTAAATTCGCCGTTGCCGTTGTTTCTTCTGGTTTATTCGTTTTCTTCGACTTTGGAGTTTCTTCGACGAATTCATGTCTCCTCGATTCCGTGGATGATTTTCTCTCTGGTCTCTCGACCACGGGTTTTTCATTCTCGTACGAAGTTGAAGGTCTCGGATCACACTCGTAGTCTAAATTCTTTCCCTTCTCGAACTTGGCCATCTCGTTCCAAGTGAGCGAGTCGAATATCGAGAATTTCTTCTTCGGTTTACCTTCCTCTGCAACTCCTACGAACGGCTCGGCAATGTTGAATCTCACGCATACTAATTTTGCTGGTTTCCATTCGACGTCCGTTCTCGTTAGTTTTCCAAACATCTTCAATTTTGCCGCAGCGGTCATTCTCTCGTGCGAACTCAAACTCTCGAGATTGACTTTCGTTTCCAATTCCTTCTTCTCTTCCTCGGCTTTTTCCGTCTCGCCGTCGATTCGCAAGCACAGTTTTGCTGCTTTCTCGAACTCGTCAGCCTCTTGATCTCTCTCCCATTCAGTCATCGACAGCGGCTGAAGACTCGTTAATTTATACTTCTTTTCAGCTTCCGTGAAAGTCAGATAATGCTCGAACCGACGCTGTTTGTCCAGATCGGCAAAAGTCGGCCTCTTCGTCGTTGTTTCCTCGGATTTTTCAGGTTCTTTGAGCGAATTTGGATCCTGTGAACTATCCTTAATTCTTGCATCCGTTCCTATAGTTTCACCTCTGACGAATGTCGTAGCCGAGAGTTTGTCTAACCACGACATGGACGTCTTTTTCGGTTGTTCCTTCTCCAATCTCTCTCGCTCTGCCGTTTGTTCCTTACCATGGAGATTTAAACTTCGGGTTATCAACTTTGCGGCTATACTCGTGTTCTTCGTTTCTCCTTTTGTGGAATCTATTATACTCGGCCTGTCGTCATTGATGATTTTTGCCCTACTTTCTGCGTTCATTTCGTGTCTGTAAACAAAGGTAAAGCTTTACTTAGCGTACTGAAATTCTTCGCACTAAGTAAAATAAAGTTTTTATAGAAATTGTACCTTTGAGGTTTACTATGACTTCTATCACCGGCGAGAGGTGAAAACCGACTCTTCTTAATTTTATGCACCGGTTGAAAGTCCTTAGGCAGCGCGGGAGCGGGAAAGATTTTCTTCTGCGTGAGCTGCTCTTTGCACGGCACGAAGCCCTCGATGCAGTCTTTTTTCTGCTTCTCCTCTTTCGACCATCGACTCTTGGACTTCTTTTCGGGCCCAAGAGCAAAGTCGTAACGCGACATGTCCTCGCGATGATAGATGTCGTCGTCTTCAGCTTCGAATGCTCCTACACCGAAAGCTTGACCTCTGATGGAGAGCTTTTTGTTTTTGTCCTGGACGCTAAATGCCGGGGCATCGAACAAATTGATGTGCTGACCTAGAATTGGCCGGCGGTCTAGGCCACTGTAGCCTATGCCAAAATAATTGTCTTTCGGGTTACATCTAAAATGTAAGTATGAGTTTATTACAATTTACTCTAGAAAAGTATTATAAAAAGCGTGTGAATATATACCTGTATGGTTCATAATCATCCGGGGCAAAAGTAATATCAGCATACTCATCGTCAGAACCTTCTGACTCACTCTCACTCTCTTTTTCTTGTTGATTAGGTAAAGCACAGCCATAAATTTTCACTTTTTCTCGTCTTTGCTTTTGTTGTTTCTTTTGTTGCTTAGTCATTCGTGGTCCTACACCTTGACCTGGTTTCCAACCCATTTTCTTGAGTAATGTTACTCCAACTCGCTCCCTATAAATAGGTAACAAGTTTCATTATTGGTTTACATTCTTTTATGAAATTTATCTCCAAAAGCTTAAATTACACTCACCTGACTGGTTTAAGAATATCTTTTAATACTGGAGTTCCAGGGATAGGTCCAGCGCTATCCTTAGCGCGTTCCCTTTTAGTACCTTTATTAGCCTGATCGCTATATTCTTGAGTAGCTCTGATAGCAGTTGGCGCAATGCCGAACTCTCCAGTATCCTCCTCGTCCATGAAATCTTCAGGCCGCTGAAGAACATTGCCTGCTTTGCTCGCTCTTGTAGATTTGAATTGTTGTGGACGCCAGCCATCTCTGGTACCGACAGTGTTGAAATAACCAGCAGAGAAACCACCTGTGAACGCTCCATGAAATCTCCTTCTGCCTTGTGCATCGTATGCAAATTGATCTTCTACTGTGACTGGCTTTTTTCTTGGTAGGTTTTCTGAAAATAATACACCATAACGATTGGAAATGAGTTGAAATAAACAAACATTTGAGTGGCAGGAAAAGATTCCCGGTTTCTGCAAGTCAATCAGACTTGAGAGATACGTGAGTAATAAATAAAAAATATATATGAACAAACAGGTAGAAAAAGTGTGAGTAATGCAATAATTTGCAAGTGCGATGTTTGTCAACAAACCTTCGTCCAACGGCTCTAATGCATTTCCAAAAGTCACAAAATCATCCTCACTATCGCTCATTTTGCCCGACAAGACTCATTCAATCGATAAACAGCTCTCGCACTAACACATTATATTTTGTTTTTATTAATAAGCAGACGCTTATTATCCGGGGCTTTGGAGGTTAAAAAATAATTCGCCGACTTCGCTCTCATTGGTGCAATTTTTGGACGTTCGTTTGGCGTGGTGTCGCGCGAGTCGCAAAGAGGAAAAAAGAGCGATCATGGAGCGATCCAAGCGCTTCCGTTTCCCGCTCAAAATGGACTGCTTACGTGCTACACACGGCCTCTGCGCGGTAAGTCCATTTTTCATTGTTGGTCGACGAGTTATTGCGACAATTTTTGCTCTTTTTCGTGAGTTTTACGCGTGACTATCGAGAGATTAACGTTTGATAATTGCACGCGCGCAATCGCTGTCGTTAAATTCGTTACTCGCAACATGTGCTCGACGTTCTGAACCTCCCACGTGCTCCATGTGGCATACTGATTTTGTGGTTTATTCGAGATAGTTGAATTAATCTTGTACGAACAATGGATTTACAAATCAGATTTTTCGATGGTATATTATTCGAAAGTTAATCATTCAAAAAATTATTTTACAGAGTAGAAAAAATGGCATCGAGGACAAGAAGGTCAGGGTTGGCAAAGGCTGATGGAAAGGAAAATGCTTCTATTAATTCACCAAAGAGTGAGTCATCTGATGATATAGATATACTTTCAGAAATAGTTTATAAAATTTACAAATGATTTATTTTCATTTAATTACAGATGTTGAACTGAAAACAAGGCGTAGGAGCTCTTACGTAAGTGATACAGTGCAAAATACTAAACAAAATACTCATTCTGCAGTTCTTGAGGATCTACTTGAACATCCAAGTGAGTTTATTGAACTTACACTTATTTTTTTAATACTTTATATATTTCTATTCACATTGTCAATTTTTTATTCACAGTTGATTTATCTGAGAGAAGGAAGGAAAAAAACACAACTAGTACTAACAAGAAGTTGAATAACAGTGAAATTTTGGATTATCTTTACTCTGAAGAATCATGTACTGGTAAGCTTTGGGAATCACGCTTAAAATTTGATGATAAGTCGATCAAAATGACGTTTACATGTAAGGAATCTGAATGTGACATTGTGATAGGTGCCAAACAAAAACCAAACAAACGTCCAAATAAATTAAGATGCACTGTTGGTGACATAAATTACAATGAAGATGTGTTGATGGATAATCATGAGAAAAAGTGTTGGAATAACATCAATTCAGCTACTCCAACTAGAAACTGCAAAAATAACAAATCAGAAACAGCCAAACAAGTAGCTGAAAGTAGTCCTAGAAAAAGGACAAAACAAGATACTCAACAAGGGATTCAGCTGCATGATGTTGGTAAAAATGAAATGTGTCAAGCAAACCAAATCTCATCTCCACCAAAACGACCCAAGTCTGAAACTGAAATTAAACAAACTCCCAAAAAGAATTCATACTTAGAAGATGTGAAACATACTCCACGAAGTGCTGTAAAACGCAAAATTTTAAAATCAGAGCCAGAAAATGTGCTTAGCCATTCTAGAATGACCAGAAGAAGTACAGTGATTACGTATGGAGGACAATACACAGAATGGTCAAGTTCTGATGATAATATGTCAAAGGAGGTAAAAGTTCTTGTTGATAGAATAGACAAAACTGATATGAAAAAAAATAATAGGCAACATTCTAAAAATGTTCAGACATCTGAAAGTGGAGAATCTGAAATTGAAAATAATGCAAATAAAAACAACACTCCGAGAAACACAAGATCCAGATCTAAATCAATACAGGCACCAATTAAAAATTTAGAGGAGCAGACATATTCACCAACGAAAGATATGCAAAATTTGAATATAAACAAAGGTGTGGGAACTCCAAGAAGTTCAAAGATAAAAAAGGCATTAATATCAAAACCAAGTAATACTCAAGAATCAGATACAGAGAAACAAGGCAACACAGGTAGAAGGAGTCAAAGACTTGCACCAAAAAATTATGATTATAAAAAAGATAGTGAAGATGAAAGTGCAGATTCAAGTGATAATTATGAAGGAAAAGAAGAAGATTCAGATAGTGAAGAGGACAGTATGAGTTCTGGTAATGACAGTGCTGAAGAATTTCAGGAGCTCAGTAAAAAAAAGAAAAATTTGAAGAAACAAGGGAAAGTTCCTGCAACACCAAAGACTCACAGGAGAGTCACTCAAGTATCAATGGATACGCCAACAAAGGCAATTTCAAGAATGAGTATAGGCACTCCAACGCTTGATAAACATAGAAGAACAACAAGTATTAGTAAACCTAGCACTCCATTGCAAAAAGCAAGGGCTACACTTCATGTAAGTGCACTTCCCAAGTCTTTGCCTTGTCGCGAGGAGCAGTTCAATGACATATACTCTTTCTTACATGCTCGACTGTCAGATGGTAGCGGAGGGTAATTTAATTTTCTTACAACTACATTTTCATTATGGTTAAATTTTTACTTCAATTTTATCTGAATTTTTACAGCTGCATCTACATTAGCGGAGTACCGGGTACCGGAAAAACTGCGACAGTCAGTGAAGTGATACGCTGCCTGAAAAAGTCCATGACCAAAGGTGAATTGTCGGACTTTGACTACATAGATATCAATGGTATGAAGCTGTCAGAGCCGCGACAAGCCTACGTTCAAATTTGGAAGCAGATGACTGGAGAAGCTAAAACCTGGGAAGAATCTCACAAGCTGCTGCAGAATAAATTCACCAACTCTAATTCCAAACGGAAAATGACACTGCTACTTGTGGATGAAGTATGTTGAATTTATCGTTATTTCATTCTGTTACTCGTAACAGTTTTTAAAAGTTGTAACAATTTTTTATAGCTGGACTTGCTCTGCACCAAGCGTCAAGACGTGGTTTACAATCTTCTGGATTGGCCTAGTAAAGCGAATGCTAAACTAGTTGTTGTCACAATAGCGAATACTATGGATTTGCCAGAGAGAATCTTGATGGGCAAAGTAACTTCGCGTTTGGGCTTGACCAGATTAACATTCCCACCTTATAATTTCAAGCAGCTAGAGGAGATTGTTGTGTCAAGACTGAAAAGTGCCAATGCCTTTGGAGGTGAAACTATCCAACTTGTTGCAAGGTAATTTGACAATTTCAAAATCTATTCTGCAGTAATTTTTTTTTACCTAATTACAAATTATTTTCTACAGAAAAGTTGCTGCCGTGTCCGGTGATGCTCGGAGAGCCTTAGATATCTGCCGTAGATCAGCGGAAATTGCAGAGAAGAATGGTCGCGAACTTGTCTCCATGATCGACGTCAAACAAGCTCTAGATGAGATGATCGCAAGTCCTAAAATTCAAGCCATCAAGCACTGCTCTGACATGGAAAAGTATTTCCTTCAAGCTGTGTGCACGGAAGTACAGCGTACGGGAGTCGAAGAGGTAGTTTTTAAAAACGTCTACATGCAAATGGAAACCTTGTGCAGTCTCGATGGTAAGTTTTATACTAAAGTGAACGAAGTTTTATTAATTGATTGCGGTATTTTCATGTTATTATCATTTTTCTAGGATTGAAAGCTCCGAATGTTTCCGTGGCGCTTGAAATGTGCGCGAGGCTCGGCTCTTGGCGACTGCTTCTGTGTGATCATTCGAGAATGGACATTCATCAAAGACTGTTACTAAATGTATCGACTGATGACGTTTATTTTGCTACAAAAGAAATTAATGCATGATCATATTTTTCTTCTGATTAACTTAATCATGTAAGTATAAAAACGAAATTTAAATAAAGTCGAATTAATAATAACATTTCAATGATGACATCATACACCACCAAGATCGATGATTGCCATGATTATTAGTGTATTTGCTAATCTGATCAAACTCTAATAAAATAGAGTTCATTCTGGCTCGGTGCAACGAAATTTTAAAAGAACATTGTATTTTATTTCAGAGATCCTGTGATATACAATGTTTTTATAACCAAGACAAAATGTTAACAGTATTTTTCTAGTTTTTATTTTTATTTATCACGACATATGGATATTGAGGATGTTTAGAAAATTAGTTTTAAAATATGGGTGTACTATTATCCTACATCTTTGTGGACATGTACTGGCAGAATCTGGACTGCTAATATTGTAAGTAAAATTTTAAATCCGATTGTTATGTTTTACATATTTTAGTCAAATATAATGATGTAACTAGCAACCACCATAAAATCTGAGTGCCATGATTATGTCATGTATTTGCTATCTGAAAAATGTATTGATACATTTTTGATGAAATTAAAACATAAGAGAAATTAGATTACTTATTGAAGTTTCTTTATTTCAGATTCACAAAGGCTACTAGAACAACTTCTTGAATCAGGATTTATTTGTTGGACAAAACGGCATTCACATTTCTTAATTGGTGTAAGTATACAAAGTTTGATAGTTTTTTGTAATAAAAATTCTTTATCCAAGTGATGACATCATCAACCACCAAGATCGATGATTGCCATGATTATTGTTGTATTTGCTAATCTGAAAATGAACTCAACACTTTTTTGATAAGATAAAACCTGTAGAACCTGACTAATCATAATTATATCTCTACAGGTTACTCCAAATTGCTTAAACGACTATTTGAATAGAGATTCATTTAAAACATTAGGGTTGTAAACATCGCCTTGAATTATTGTAAGTGCTTAAAGTTGTACACATTATGATTATAAATTTAAGTGTGCAAAAATGATGACAACATCAACCACCAAGATCTCTGATTGCCATGATTATTGTTGTATTTGCTAATCTGATTATTACTTAATAATTTGCAAGTGAGTCGTAAACAAAGACCATATTTTAATTACACTTTTTCATTTTCAGGCTCACAAATCGATTCTGTTAGTTATTGCCAGTGGGGGTACGTTTAGGATAATATTTTTTCAAAGATGTATTCTTGGAGGCAGTGCAGAATGTATGAAATTATTGTAAGTTAAATCTATTATTGTACATTAAATTTCACAACTTTTTTAAAAATAATTTGAACTTCAAATGATGATATTAGCAACCACCAAGATCTCTGACTGCCATGATTATTCTGTATTTGCTATCTGAAAATAGTATTGAATCTTAACGATGATGGATTCATGTTGCTCAGATGAATGAGAAATTGATTTTTATGTTTCAGATGTTCAACAAAAGTTTCATCCCATGGGAAGTCGAATAACAAACTACAAATTAGAAGTCAATATTCAATGGTTTTACTACATTTCTAGTATCAAAATTCAGGTATGTAAATACAGTTCTCTGGAATTGTTAATTCTAATTTTAAATGATGATATTAGCAGCCACCAAGATCTCTGATTGCCATGATTATTCTGTATTTGCTATCTGAAAATTATATTAAATCTTAATGATGATGATTTCATATGTTACTTAGAAAAATAAAACTTTGATTTTTATGTTTTAGACGTTACACAAAAGTTTCATTACTTGTGCAGTGGAATAGCAAAATAGAAGTCTATACAATACAATTGTTTTGCTAAATTTCCAATATCAAAATTAAGGTGTGTATATGCAACTCTTGTAAGAACATTTAATTTAAAAAAATTATTATGATGACATTAGCAACCACCAAGATCTTTGAGTGCCCTGATTAATTTTTTGTATTTGCTATCTGACTTTCTAATATATTAAGATGCTTTTTTGTCAGTTGCTTTTATTAGCAAATGTTAACAAATAATACATTTTTCAGATTTCTGGTTGAACAGTTTTGATATAAAAGGTGAGAATAAAAGTCTATCCGTACAAGTTACAATTGTTATTTAGTACTTCTATTCAATCAATCTTTGTTACGCAAAAATGTTCTCATTTGTTTCCTACAAGTAAATAATGATGTAAAACAAAATCAATGATTGCCATGATTTTTACCTATATGTATTTGCTACTACTGAAATCGGAATACATATTAGACTATATTATAATTATTGGAGAATAATGTCTAATCGTTGAAAAATGGTTTTTATTTTACAGATCCTGTAATCTGGTGTTATAAAATTGGATTTAACTTAATAGGTAAGCAAAAAAAATTTTTTTTTTTAGTGTTTATTCTGAAAAAATTTATGTAACTCTTTTCAACATAACACTACAATGGTAGTTTTTCATTCTAAATTACATCTAATAATACGAATGATGTAAACCTAAATTAATGAATGCTATGATTTTTATACATGTATTTGCTACTACTGAGTTTAGACTGTTGTAAAACCTTCTATTCATTATTAATTACACAATCTAATTTTTTTAATTGATTTATTTTTCAGATCCTGCATCGTGATGTCGGGAAGGTGGCCTTATTAGTATAGGTAAGGAAAAAAAATTAAAGATTATTTAAAAAACTTTCATTCAAGTTCCATATCTTGAAACCGTTTCAATTTATTTCGTAACTATATTAATGTAAATGATGTAAATGAAATCAATGAATGCTATGATTTAACGTGTTATTATGTATTTGCTACTGCTGAAGTCAAATTTTTGAAAAAACCACGCGTTTGATCATTAAAAAATAGTATTCAATTATTGTTTCTTATATTTGTTACAGATATCCAGCTTGCTATCGAGATCCTCACACGCCA
This sequence comes from Galeopsomyia nigrocyanea, assembly GCA_035047105.1. NCBI lineage: Eukaryota > Metazoa > Arthropoda > Insecta > Hymenoptera > Eulophidae > Galeopsomyia > Galeopsomyia nigrocyanea. The sequence continues at coordinate 6,403 of JAWWMK010018674.1, read as the reverse complement.
CAAAGATTTAGAATACGTCTACTTACATATGCCTTCACATCTGTGCCTTCATCGTTTTTGTAAATACAAACGGGTTTTTATAAACGAGTGCCTGTGTAGCTACAAATTGTCGTACTAGGAAAATATTTTATTTTATTAATACGGGTTAACATTATATATTAACTACGTGTGCATCGCTTTTGGATGCTATCATTGTTGTAATATTAAAAATTCCTAAGTTTCTTTAGAATAAATTAATGATTTTCTTCTTTAAGAATTAATTAGTATTGTATTATGGAATTGAAAGAAAAATGATGATAGTTTCAATAAATTTCGATTGGATATATTTCAATACACTATTAATATTTGATTTCCTGCAATATACCAGCTCAATTAGACGTAACTAAAACGAAAAATTATTTGTTCAAATAAATATGCTACCAACATTTTCAATTTAAACAAAACAAAAAGTTGAAAATAATCAAATATTGAATGTCGAAACAAAAGCACGAAAATTGTCAAAAGTAAAAGTATGCACAAATACTTATATTTCAGCGTCAGAGTAAATTTCAAAATAAAGCCAATCACCTTGAGTTGCATGTTCTATTTACAACAACAAACGGGGCACAAAGTCGTCGGCAGCACGCGCCACACCAAGTAAAAGCCTCAAGCGCAGAGCGTGTGCGAGTTACACGAGTCAGTCGACGAGCTTCGTCGCAGTTAGTCGGTTCGCTCGCACGTCAATTCAAATCGCTGCTACACTCGGCACGTGTTCGCAGTCCAGTCTCATCGTTCATTTTTTCCGCACTGACACGCACTCGTTGAGTTCGACGTTTCGTACAGTGTCGAGAATCGAGGCTTTATTTTTTTTTTCTCGCAGTGTGTGTGCATTTTTGAAAAAAAAGAAAATCCCATTGAAAAATGAGCAGCGTCGACGTTTGCAATGGCGATCTGGAATCCTCGAGCACGTTCACGATCAAATGGAAAGTCAAACAGTTCACGCCTTACTTCGACGGCGACAAAAACGACCTGAACTCGCCGCAATTGCTGACTGTCTACGCCAACAACGTCATGCACTGGCGTCTACGATTGAGCAAGAATTACGATCGCGAGGGTTACAGAAGTTACATGGCAGTGTACCTCGACTATCTCGACGAGTTTCCCATGACGGCCTCGGTGATTTTCGCCATTCTCAGCAGCCGACGCGAGCGCGTCTTTCAACGAGTGACCAAGGCGAAGTTCGACAAGAATTTACAATTCTGCGGCATCATCGATTTCGTCCAGCAGAATCTCATCACCGACGGCAATATGGATCTGCTGATGAACGACAGCTTGATTATCACGTGCGAGATTCGATTTCAAGACTCGATGCTCTGCGCCAAATTCAGCAAACTCGGTCTCGCCGACAAAAACACACCAACGCAGGAGGCGAGCAAGAGCGCCGTGAAACCAGTCGGTTCCGGCGCTGCAATGAACGCTAACGTCGATTTGATAACTCTGTCGGACGACATGGAGAAGCTGCTGGAGAGCGAGAAACACAGCGACGTGTCGTTCATCATCGGCGAGAAGAAAATTCGCGCGCACAAGAACATCCTGACGACTCGCAGTCAAGTGTTCCAGCAGTTGTTCGCGCATCACGAAACCGCCGAGAAGAAACGCAGCCTCGTCGGCGTGAAGGACGTGAGGTACGAGGCGATGAAGGAAGTTTTGCGCTTTGTTTACTCCGGTAAAGTCAACGATCTCGAGAAAATGCCGGTGGAGTTGCTGAAAGCCGCCGAGAAATACGCTGTTTCCGGACTCAAGGTTAGCTGCGAGAAAACACTCGGCGACAAAGTCAAGTTCGAGAATGCACTGGAGTATCTCACCCTCGCCAAGACTTACAATGCTTCGACGCTGAACGCCAGAGTCATGGATTTCGTGATCAATCGTCTGGGCGACTACGTCAGCACACCCGAGTTTCGCGATCTCAGCGTGGACATCAAGGACGATCTGCTGAGTGCTGTTTCCAAGAAGAAGATTCCTAAGTAGTCTATACGGGATTTTTTTTATACTTCATTATGAACTTTGTTATTTTTTGTTTTGTTTTTTTTTTTCTGAGTGCACGTCGAAATACTTTATTTTTTTCTTTGGAGTTTATCGTTATTATAATGACATTACAGTTTGAATTCTATGATAGTTTGATATCAGCATGTTATTTATCGCGATTCACTACATGAATTTTCACGTGAATTAACTATACGACCAAATGAAGTTTAACAGTAATTTTTTATAAAAAAAAAAGAACTTTTTCTTTCTTATTGCACGTTTCCGAGACGAATGTATTATTATTTTGTTACTCAAACCGATGATGTACACTTGATATTATTACTTTTTTTAATAATCTTATATGCGAAACTATGAGACGAACAAAGTATAACGGTAATAATTGTTATGCGAAATAAACTTTTCCTTTGCTCATTTCTGCGAAATGTGTTAGCATTCAAATACTCAAACTTATGTAATTATTCTTATATAGATGAATAAATGCTAATCATGTACGTACTATTCATATGTTTATTTCTCGTTTGTTGATTTCTCAGTTAGGAGGTACATATGTATATACATATGTATTTGAATGTCATTGTTTCCTGAGTCTCTTATTATTTCAAATTAAGTTCCTCGTTAATATTCTTACAATTTTCAAAATAATCTATTTCTTTTCTCATTTCAATGTTTATTTCATTTTTTATTTTATTGAAATCCAAAGTTATGCAGAAGTTACGAGACATATAATTATTACTTGTAACTATATAGATACATACACACCTTGTCTCCTACAATTAAGTAAACAAAGTTCAACAGCGACGTGACATAGACTTTACTCCGTACAGTATACTTGCAGGTAAATATAATCTCACAGTTCATCAGCTGACACTGATTAATTACTTAAAATCTTTCTCTACTAAAATTAAAAAAAAATAAACAACTATACAGATATTAATATTAAATAAATGAACAGTAGTTTCCTTGTAAAAACATCAATTGCTAATAAATTCAAGTACGTTTTTATCGCGATCCGCAAAATTGCAACATGAAAAACAACTTCATACAACATCAATAACTGTCTTATCGCGAATAAAAGTACTCAAACAAAATTAAAATACGCGGATAACATCGTATAACGATCGTTTATTCATCGCAGTCGCATATAAGAAACAACAACAAATGGCGAAAAAACGCTTGGCCGTCCCATTCTTAAAATTCATCAAATCCTAACCAATCCTTGAAAGTACATACCTCAAAGAAACTCGCAGCACTTTTCTGAATATTTTGAAACCTCTAAAAAAACCGGTATACAACTCCCGCCGTTGCCCAATTTAAAAGTCATAAAAACCCAAGCCGAAAAATATCCTCTCTCTCTCTCTCTCCCTCCAAAAAAGGTCCAATTCCTTTTCGCGGTGCAGCGCAATTATTTCTCTCGAGCAAAGGAAAATGCGGTGTGTACCCACAAGTAAATACGGTGGAAAAGTCTATACAAGACGACTAGTGGTTACTTTGGGGGGCAAACGAAATTTCACGCGTGTGGCTTTTGTTGTTTTTTTTAACTTTCTTGCTTGCGGGAAAAACGAGAGCGAGTGGATAAGTGGCCGAGATAAGGGATTGGCAAAAAAGGACCGTTGCGAGGTGAAAGTAAAATTAAACGAGATGGAAGCAGTCGAGTATTTAACGTTCCCTTTTTAGGTGTATTCGTTTGTGTAATTATCGTTGCTATGGAATTAGAAAAGCTTCTTTCTCGATGATTGGAAGACTGAAATGAATTTAGTTAAAGTTCTTTGTATGTTCTTCAAGGTAAATGTGGATAATGAAACAAAGTGTAACAGCGGAGTTAAAGGTGTGCTAATATTGACATACCGGAGGATCTAAATTTCGAAGTTTTATAATTTATTTGATAACTACAACAAAACAAACTTAATTACATCAAAAATGTATTTTTAATATTAGAAACTTGGCGAATACGCTCGCTTCGTTTATTGTGTTCTCTCGGCGAAAGCTTCGATAAATTGGCGATAATATTCGGCACTCTGATGAACATTCTGCTCATTAGGATGCTCGGTATCATTAGCACACACGAACGAGTTAACGCCAATCAAATTACTATTGTGAAGAAGTGGACCACCGCTGTCACCCTGCGACAAATTAATGAGTTTGAATTTCATTATAAGACGTTAAAATAATAAAACAAAACAAAAATTAAAATCGCTTACAGGTCCCAAAATAACGGGTGGTCTGTGTGTTGTACACAAGTTATTGATAACCAGGTGCGGCGGAGCACCCAACCTAACGAAATTGGTTCTGCATTTCTTTCTGGAAATCACGTGGAGCGGTGCTTTTTGTAAGAATGGCGACTCAACGCCATTGTTGCCAATACCCCAACCTGCAGTCACAACATCTTTGCCACGTATCTTTTTGTGGTTTAATTTCGATATGGTTGCAAGCGGTATATCGAGAACTTCTTCGGATAACTACAAAAAGAAAATGTTAAATTGTAGACCCATTGGATCTTTAAAAAAATTAATAATCCACATATTTACAGTAGCAATCGCCACGTCGTGGTAAAGATCATCAGCTAATTGGTCATCTATGTTATTTTCCCGAGCCCAATCTACGAACGTTTTCCAAGCTGTTATACGCAACTTTCTGCCACGTCTCATGTCGGTCGAGCCAATTATCACTCTGATATCCGAAATATCCATGAGCGGTATCCTGGTGGACATATTCACAAAACAATGTTCAGCCGTCAGTATGTGTCTCCTTGAGATCAACGTACCACCGCAAAAATGATTACGTGCTACGGTAGCCGGTGCATATGCTAATGAAACTATAAAAGGAAATTCGTTCTCTTGCGCCGGTACGACCACATTTGTCCAATTTCTTTCTATCATTGGATTTGCATTGATATCTAATGGAGAAAAAAAATAAGAAGAGTAAGGTGTTGAAAATATGTAATTTATATTTTTTACTTACGAATTATTAGTGACAATTGAAAGTACAGAAAAATTAGGATGTAATTTTTCATGATGATGCGTTAGAGGAAAGTTTTTTTGTCTAAATTGATGAAGTTTGGTTTGTGACTGCGACGACGAGTAAAAATATTCTTCAGACAGTGCGTAAGAAAAGTAAAGTGATTACTAATGCCAATAAAACGTATAGTCGCCCCGCACGCATAAATAACAGATGTCACACCAAGTGTCACACCAACTTTCAGTAGATAAGGAAAGCTATTACGACTTGACGCTGATACGAGTTCACCTGAACTGATGGCTGCACAGCTACGAGTTCACCTGAACTCATATCCACACCTGAAGCCGTATCAGCCTGTTCTCCGCGCAAAAGAATTCAACGAGAACTCGCGCGGAATTCGCGAGTGAGAAGTCGCGACGCATCAGAGCTGATGCCCGCGACCAACTCTGGCAGGAAGTCGACCTGGTGCCCGCGGTCGATCTCCCCCGCTGATCTCGAGGCCGTCGCTGGCTCGCAGCCCCCTGATGATCCCGCGGCCGACTCTGGTATCATGCGAAAATTAGAATTTTTCATCACTATTCTTGAATGCTGTATTGGTGGCTACATGAATTTTCACGTGAATTAACTATGCGACCAAACGAAGTTTAACAGTAATTTGTTATAACAAAAAATGAACTTTGCTTTATTTGCACGTTTCCGAGACGAATGTATTAACTATTTCGTTACTCAAACCGATGATGTACACTTGATATTATTATTTTTTTTAATAATCTTATAAGCGAAACTATGAGACGAACAAAGTATAACGGTAATAATTGTTATGCGAAATAAACTTTTCCTTTGCTCATTTCTGCGAAATGTGTTAGCATTCAAATACTCAAACTTATGTAATTATTCTTATATAGATGAATAAATGCTAATCATGTACGACTATTCATATGTTTATTTCTCGTCTGCTGATTTCTCAGTCAGGAGGTATATATTTGAATATCATTGTTTACTGAGTCTCTTATTATTTCAAATTAAGTTCCTCGTTAATATTCTTACAATTTTCAAAATAATCTACATATTTTTTTCTCATTTCAATGTTTCTTTCATTTTTTATTTTATTGAAATCCAAAGTTATGCAGAAGTTATGAGACATATAATTATTACTTGCAACTATATAGATACATACACACCTTGTCTCCTACAATTACATAAACCGTCGGGTCAGGGGAAAAAGATCCCATATCCAACGAGTAGTTTGCGAAAATCCCACATCCAGTTTGCTGAGACAAAAAATCACACATCCAATTTTTCAATCGGAAAATCACACATCGAATTGTTCGAGTTTGAAATCACAAATCCAAAAACTTTTTTATCTTAGTGAGTTTTATTAAACAACTCAATATTATTGTTTGTAAAAAAGTTTAATAATAAT
>JAWWMK010018643.1:0-19164 GCA_035047105.1 Galeopsomyia nigrocyanea | reverse complement strand
CTGAAATTTTGGGAAAAGGGGTTTCTGTACATATGGAACATAATGGCTCAGTCACTTTTTTCGATAGCTCAAAGGCAAATTTGATCATCTTACCCGGCTAGACCCTTTTTAGTTATTTTTTATGCATAAAAATTTAAATGCGTATTGAAGTTTGTAAAAATACCTTTGCTTTAATCTAAAAATTTAATTAGCTGTAAACCATAAACTTAATCAATCCTTAAATGTGAACCAGGCTAGGTATACTTTTTGATGATGGTGTAATAAAAAATATAAAACAGAAACTCTGGTTTTTATAGATATCAATCAATAAAACACGGCAGAAAAGTTGTGACAGTGGTTCGTGAGGTGATAATTTAGTTTCAATTTTTTAAAATATTGATGTGTTCATTTTGTTAGGAAAATTTTTCAAAAACAATTAACAAAATTGAACCGTTATTAAAATATCTTTTGAACTTTTGTTAATAAAATTTTACGTTTTGCATAGAATGGCTAAAGCTATTGCAAACTTTAATGTGAATAAGAGTTGTACTATTTCACAAAATGGCAAATGCACTGCTGTATATAAAGGAGCAAAAGTTATGCGGTTTGATTTAATTTTTTTGTTACGTCATCCAACCAGTGACGCACATGAGCGGTCAAGATCACCACCGTAACCCACCCCGTACACCTGTCATTGATATTGTCAATGCCATTTGTCATTTTGTGAGATAGTATAAAAAACATAAATAAGATTATTGCCTGTTGGACCAATATTCGTTAATATAATCTCTTCCATTGATCGGTACAACGTCACCATTGTAAATAGATAAAATTTTGTATTTCAATTCTAATATGGCATCGACAGCTGCGATAGACAATTACAATTCTTGCTTTCGATCAGTAACGCTTGTAAGAAAAAAATGTCTTTTATGGTTTGAAAAATATTACTGTCTTCGTATTGTCACGTGTAGTGACTACACGGACCAAAGGTCATTAACTCCGCACATCACCGAGCACAATAACCCTGATAACCCAGCTCTCGCCATCCTGTCACAGCATCAACACTCAGCACTGATCTACCCAGCAGCTCTCGCCATCCTGTCGCAACATCATCGACTCAGCACCGACCTACTGGAGAACCAGGAAGTCTCCGTCGGCCACACGTAGCCTCCCACTCATCAACATCTGCATACATTGCGTATGATGGTGCTCAGTGTATATAACATCTCCGCTGAGCACCATCTGTGGCTTACTTGTACCACCTGTTCCATACGAGCGTCAGTTACGCGAATACTCTCTCCACCGAGTAATTAGCCTGAGGCTATCGTATACGCGATCTCTCTCTCCAAGTATATAACCAAGTACGAATAAACCAACCATTTACTTCACATCTAGCGCACTCTTCATTCCTCAAACCCTTACACCAACATCGCCTAGTCTCGGCTAGACGATAGGCCGAAATCAAGAACTCACTACAACCCGTGTTATCGAGAGGACTCTCACACATAACAGTACTATTGATGCTTATTTTTTCACTAAAAACAACACGTATAATTTACCATAACTGGGGCAGTAGAATTTGACAGTAGATTTAACAATTTTTAATAATACTTTCAAGATTTTTGATGAAAAAAAATTCCAAAGCTCTGCGCTGCACATGTTTATTTCACAATGCTATGCTTCGATCCTACATTCTATAAAAGTATACGAATTCATAATTTCACCTTATAAATAGGAAGAAACAGCAAAAATGGATAGTCTCTCCAAGTTAATGGAGCTACTCGATCAATGAATCAATGACAACACAAAAGATGCCAATGTACGAACTCTTTTACATCATGCGGTAAGCAACAACACGCCTGAAGTAGTAAAATGCCCCTTAGGAAACGGCGTTGATTTCCTCGTTACCGACCACAAAGGCAACACTGCTCTACATATTCCCATGATAAACAATGATAATGCCGTCGTTAATGTTATCCTCGAGAACGCTGCTCGACACAAACTGAAAAATTTAATCGACTCGAATATCCAAACAACCAAAATCGCTGCTCTGCATTTTGCCGCAAAGTCGAACTTTCACGAGAACGTTGGAATTATATTGAGAAAGGCCATAGCGGGGTTTCTATACTAGTTTTGGCCCCAAGCTGTTTTTGAAAACTAACTACGGTGCCTGGTTTGGGCTGGTTTGGAAGATCTTCTCCTAAATTTTCAGCTCCCAAGATGCATTAGGGGTTTCGCAATTGCAAAAAAACCGATTTTCGGCACTTTTTTCACTTTTTTGCCTCTAACTCAGCCGCTAATTAATATTTTTTTTTAGTTTTATTCGTAAGAAAATTTCCTAACAGATGCATGTATTTTCAAAAATTTTGCGACTCTCTGCAACTCGCTGGAACGTTTTTTCCAACGAAAAAATGCACTTTTGCCGATTTTTTGGGTATGATAATTTAATTTGGCAAGATTGAGGCATAGACCATTCGATTCCTATTAAAAAATTACATAAGAATATGTACTAAAGATACAATAAATTAGGGTGAAACCTTGCTTGCCAGGCCAAAAACTACGCCAAAATGCCATTTTCTGCGATTTTCCATACTGAAGTCATGCAAACGAGTATCCTTTCTATTTGTAATCATTATTTTTGAATTCCTCGTCGAAAAGTACATAAAAATACATTACATATTATCCAGATTCTGAGGTGCGCCGCGTCGTCGAAAAGTATAGACTGGAATAATCGAAACTTAATGTGATGAACAGCTTTCAATACTTAGCTGTTCTTAAATGCATTGATTTAAATGTTTTTCAATGACAGTTAATTTATACTTCACTCAAAGATGAATAAAAGTTTATTCAAATATTCATGAATGCAAAACATAGTATAAAGGAGAAAGAAATATTGAGATTTCAAGCTTATCATTATTTCTTGTATATTTTCTTATTATTGGTGGTTCATTTCAGGTAAATTGAAGAAAAAAACATTCCATGCGATAAATAATCATAAGATTTTGTGTGTCATATACTTTGTCTGCATTTATTATACTTTTTCTAGAAATTATTACATTTTCTTGTAGAAATATATATAGTAATTTTTTATAACAAATATGTAACAATTTATTCTTTCCAACTATTTAATGACTATTATAATCGTTAGGATCGATTTCCGATCCTTCATGTTCAGTCATGTGGATTTTTTTTTACCAGTTTCATCGATGCCTGGTTCTCTTTCACTATCATTTTCTGGTTGAGGTTCATTTTCTTTTAACTGACCTAGATCAACTGCTTCTTCTCTGAAAAGAGTACTCAGCTTTTCGGCAGGTCTAAATATTTGACTATGGTACCTAGCATTTGCTAGATCATAAATCGCAGAAGCCACATGAAAACAGTAACCGACAGTTCTTCGACCGTTAGGACAATCACATGCATATCTCTTGATTCCACCAATCCCATCTGTCTCATGTGAAAAAATTCAACATGACTTTGAATGGCCTTTTATTATTTCGGAAATTGCGAATAAATTACTGGAGTTCGGGTGGTCTTTGGCTAGAGTAATATTATGCCGCTGTTATTTTACGCTTAGTATGTTGCAAATTCTATGAAAATTTTATGTATGCCAATTATATGTATGCAAATTATTCAGTTATATACAAAATAATAACTTAAAATCCTAATAAAATAGTATACTAAAGGCATTAATAATTTATGTCAAATATATATAGTAAGTCTAAAAATATTATTAGTTTCATATATATGAAAACCATTCAAATAATTTATCATGAAAAAGATAAAAATCATCTCTTTGAAATTCTAAAAAATATGTCATGTTATTTCTTATATCTAGGGAGTGGAGAGACGGTGAAAAGACGGTGAAGGGGGAGGTGGAGGGTGATTTTTTCCGTGGCTTTTTTCGAGGAAACTTGAAAAAGTTGCATCGTCGACTCGAGGTAAAGTGCCCGGCGAAAGTTGAAGAAGACGTGGTTGGATTTTTCGTTGGCTCGATCGATGAGTTGAGAGTCGTTGATGGCGTTGGAGGTCAAGTTACGGGTTTCAATATCAAATGAATTTTAGCGATGATTTTAAGTATTAAACTTGAAACTTTATTCACACTATGTACAATGTTGCTTATTCTAAATTAAACGTGATTTTCGTTGAGAAAAAGACTTTGTGAAGATGGAGCGCCGCTGCAGAGGAGCGCAGGCGACGGCCTCCAAATTCGTTCTAATGAAAAACCGCGGCCGCAGCGGCGGCCGACCGGTGCTTGCGGAAATTTGCAAGAGTGGGAGCGACAAAGGTCATTGCACCCACGCGAATGAAAAGGCCCATTTCCAATTAGAGCGCGCAATTAAATTTATTATCAAACATAATTATTGGACTTATCGGTCCGAACTGGGATCGTTGGAGGAGTGGAGGAGAGTGAAGGGGGAGTAAAGGGGGGTGGAGGGAGTTTCATTTTCGAAATTTTGAAGAAAAAAATTGGCATACCCTTCCAACCGATTTTAACTTATTCTTGTAAAAAATTTTTTTTTACATAAATAAAACTAGACATGATTTGGCAATATCAATAAAAATAATAATGATATACACTGTTACGTCGTGGCCAAACTCGGCCAGCCAAAATTTTTTTTTTTATTTTAATGCAAGTCGAGAGCGCTCGAGTTGCAACAGTTCGTCGACGGTTATCTTTTTTCTCTCACGATCGATGCAAGAAAAAAGATAAAACCGAGAGGCTGATGCGCCTGAATTCGGAGCTGCTGACTCCGATGGGAAAAGCAAGATGCTTTTCCTTTCATGCAGGTCAGCATCTTCGAATTCGAAAACTAAATCCGAGCCTGTCAAGGCCTGCGAGAAAAGCGTTGATTGTTTTTGTCGAGGTGACGGTTAGGCTTGGATTTAGCGATAACACTGAAAGAGCGAGATCGACTTGCGAGCACACGTGTGCCCGCAACTCGATATCGTCTCTTGCAGGTGATAAGCGACGCAAAACTAAGTCGCATTCTTTCGCACAATGTATTGTGCCAAAGAATATTATTTTAAGAAAATAACAAATTTAGCAGCAGAGAAATTTAGGATTTTTTTTGTAGTTTTGAGAGCGCTACGAACTAAATATAACAAAAGAAAAGCGAAGCAACAAAAACCGAAACAGCCAAATTTCTCCCTTTTTGCGAGCGTAAAGACGTAAAGATAAACAAAAACCATGATTTTTAGCGAAGACGCGAAGGCTGGGAGATGACCGGAAGTGCCCCAAAATTCAATTTAAAGTTGCGCTCAAGGTCGCGCGGGGTCCCGGCGAAAACGAGAGAGACCGTATCTCTCTTTTCTCTCTCTCCGTCTTTCTTTCTTTCGCTGCTCCACGAGAGGGAGAGAGACGGAATCACTCTCTCTCTCTCTCTCTCTCTCTCTTTCTTATTCTCCTTGATTCTTTCTTCGATTCACACCTACTCCCACTCTCCCTTTTTTACCGTTACTCCTTTCTCTCTCTCTCTCTAATCCATATGCACTCTCTCTCTCTTTCTCGCTGGATGCTGCGGGATGGGAGAGCGCATCATCCTCTCGTGATTGACGTGTCGTCAGTCATGGGTGGAGTAATTAGTGCAATTGGTCGGTGATTTAGGTCACTGCCAATGAGCTAATTGCTCCTTTTTTCTGACTGACGGGGGTCAAGCGCGAGAGGAAATAATAAAATTCCTGCGCGCGCTCTCCTCCGACAGTGGCTCCTGGACCATCTGTGCGCGACGCGACTCTTTTTGGCCTTCCGCGCTCTTAGACTTCAACCCCGCGCAACATAGAATTTTCTGCGACAACGCGACTTAAACCTTATCCTCTCTTGCTCAACCACGGTCGCTCACCATTTTGTTCTTTCTCATTTTCTGTAACACCTGTTCGTAAAATTACATAAAATTGACTTGAACTCGAACATCGATTTCAAAGCCGAACCATCCGCAAATCCCTCGACGATCGTGTGGTGAGTAAGTGACCGTGAGTGGTGTTTTCATAAGCACAAACCTTTCGGTCGTCGTTCACGCAAGAACGTCCAGCCCAGCAACAAAGCGGCGAGGCGAAGTCCGACCGTCCTCCAGTTGCAGTGAACGCAGCCTTGGCTCGCTGAGCCGCCGCAGAAGCGGTTTCCCGAAAGCCAAAATAGGTAACTCGAGTAAACGCCTCCCGTTACCTGAGGTTTGCTTTATATACCCCTACTAGCTTCCACTCACCCCTCTAATTTATTACAAATTCAATTCAACTATCACATTTTTATTACAATCTAACGAACAAGAAATTACTTTCTCGCCGAGAGAAGAGCGAGTAAAAATCAAACATCACTATCACGAATTTGAAAATTCAATTCAACTATCACGTTTTTATTACAATCTAACGGACAAGAAATTACTTTCTCGCCGAGAGAAAAGCGAGTAAAAATCAAACATCACTATCACGAATTTACAAATTCAATTCAACTATCATGTTTTTTTACAATGTCACAAATGAAAATTTTTTCGCCGTAATTTGTCTGCGAAGAGCGAATAAATTAAAACGGCACGATTGCAAATTTAATTCAACTATCACGTTTTTATCCCAATCAAACGAATAAAATCAATTTGCTCGCCGCAACTTATTTGAGAGGAGCGAGCAAAAAATCAAACATCACTACCACGAATTTAGTTAGACTACCACGTTTGCTTTTATTGCAATATAACGAATAAAGAATTAACTTCTCGCCGTAATTTATTTACGAAAAGCGTTCGAAATCAACAATCAAGAAATCTAAATTTGAACCCAACTATCAACTTTGGACGAGCTCGAATTTAGAAAAGCCCTCTTTATTTCTAACGATTAAAAACTAACATCAACAAGTTCAAAGTTTACTATCGACCTAGGATATAACATGGTGACAAAAGCGGTGGGATACACTTTCTACAGTGTATTTCGCACCCACCCAACCAAAAAACAAAATTTTTCTTTTCTGAAAAACGCGAGCGCGCGCTGAAAACTCGCGGGCAACCGCGTCCGTCGGGAACGCATGACCGCGCGCGCAAACGACAATCGCCGCAGATCCCCTTCGCTTCTCAAAAAATCATTTTTTATTATTGCTACATTACCTTTTTTATCGCCATGAAAACTAATCGTTTTTTATTTCTCTATCACCGCCGTTCCCCACTCACTTACTAACTTTTATAAATAACTTGCGATCTATAACCATACATTTTCCATAGTGCATAAAAGAAAAATCTACGCACCTTTCGTTCAAGAATTTTCCGCGCATATAACGCCGCGAAAGATCAGACGCTCGCGTCCGACGGCAACGTGCGCCGTACTCACACAGAAACAAGTTTTGTGTTTCTTGGATAATAGTACTTCTTGTCTTCTGAGCAACTTTTAGGCTTCACTCGAACAACACTTTTTCCTGTCCCATGGGCCTTTGCTCGGGAGTTATCGGGACTTATATCGGATAGATTGGAAAATAGAGTCCTTATAAAAACCGTAATAACTCTTGAAATAATGATTCTATCGTAATTTTAGGATTACCAATAGAAAGCTGACATCAAATGCTTCTGTTAAAAAAAAATATTTGTCAAAAAATTCCAATCCGTTCGTAAGTTGTGCCGATTTGAATTTTTCATTCATAATACTTAATAAAATTTTTAGAATCTCAAAAGTGCTCGATTATTATAAAAATCTTTATCGCGACACAACTTACGAACGCATTGGAATTTTTTGACAAAAATTTTTTTTAAACAGAAGGATTTGATCTCAGCTTTCGAATGGTAACCCTAAAATTATGATAGAGTCAAATTTCAAGAGTTATTATGATTTAAATAGGGGCTGTGTATTTAAATGCATCACATATAAATCCCGATAACTCCTGAGCGAAAGCCCATGGGGTAGAATCCTTCAAAGGGCTTTCATTTCTATACAAAAGAAAACCACTGACCAAGTTTAAACACAATCCATGACCCGAAGGGTGTGGTCTCCCCTTGTAAGTTCTCTCAAGTATATAAGACATTAGATTTACTGAATAAAGCGTTTAATTCAGGATCAGTAAAGTACTATTAATAAGAAAATGTTCAAATATCTCTTTCATTATGTTAATGTTTCATGTTTTATTGTTGATATTTTTGCTATCTTTTTTAATAATATGTTCAACCGAATATTATAAAATAAACCTGTGACTTTTCAAGTACTATTCAGCAAAACAAAGATAAATAAATAAATGTAAGAAATAAAGGGTCTCAGACATAATATACAACAAAATTAGTATCAGTCCTAAGAATCGTCGATAGCAAAGTGGAAAAGTACGAGTGTAGTACCCTAAAGGTTCTAGGTTTGATTCCCGTCCAAGTCAGTTTAAAAAAAATTTTTTTTTTTTATTTACATGGCAGTGAATATTCTTATGAATCGGATTTTTTAATAAACAAAAGTTATTATCGAATATTTTTTATTTTTCGAAATAATCGATTATTTACGTACAAAATTTTTAGAAATTTTCCACAGAATTCGTATAAAATATGTACAAAACTTGTACAAGATTCGTACAAATTATTTCGGAAAAAACTTGTACGAATTTCTCACGAATTATGTACAAGTTTTGTGCGAGATTCGTACGCTTTCTTGTACAAATTCTATACAAATTTTGTACAAATTTTGAGAAACATCATTTCAAGATTTATGTACTGTAGAAGGCGTTGTGTATGATACATTCTGTGAAGCTGCAAAATCTAAACAATTGTTAAACGAAGATGAAGAATGGGACAGATGCTTGGAAGAAGCGTCGCAAGTACAATTTCCGCACGCACTTTGTGAATTATTTGCGTTTATTTGTATTTTTCACAATCCTATCAATGCAAAAGAATTATATGAAAATACAAAGCTAATTTTTATCATCCCAAAGCGACAAAGAAATTGGTGAAAATTTGGCGCTGAATGTGATTAGTAGAAATTTAGAGGTACATGGTCATTCGTAGACTGACTTTGGTTTGCCAGAATACCAAACATGTGTGGACAGAATAACTGAAGAAGAAGAAATAATACATCCAGATAACGATAACATGGCTAATAACTTAAACGTAAAAATACGTTCACTAAAAGAAAGACAAAAACAAATATTCGATGTGATTGCTGGCAACCTCAATGATGAAGCTAAACATAAATGCGTTTTCATTGATGGATCAGGGGGTACTGGCAAAAGTTACTTATTAAATGTTCTGATTGACTATTTAGAATCACACAATACTAAATATATATGCGTGGCTTGGACTGGCATAGCAGCGAACTTATTATAATATGGAAAAACAGTACACACTAGATTCAAACTATCACTATCTCTTAGAGACGATACAACATGTAATATAAAATCAAAATCCAAAGATTGTAATGCAATGAGGGAAGTACAAGTTATAATTTGGGATGAAATATCAATGACATCAAAACTGGCGTTGGAAGCCATCGACCGTCTATTCCAGGACGTATGTAACATAAACAAACCATTTGGTGGTAAAACTGTGATTGTTTCAGGTGATTTCAGACAAACTCTATCAGTTGTTTGACATGGGTGTCGTACAATGATCATCGAAAACTCGGTTAAAAATAGTCACTTGTGGCAGGTATTTATTTGCATGACACTAACTGAAAATTTACAAGTCACTGATAATAACAAAATTTTGAAAAAGTGGCGCTTAAGAGTGGGCGAAGGTAAAAGATCATCTCAATATGAAAAAGAGAATCAATTTGTTGGAATATGAGTAAATTTATGTATGTCAATAAAGTGCAAAGAATAGCGGTGCGATGCACGACGCGGAATGCGAACAGTTCCGAGTTGCCTAATTACAACTCAGCAAATATTGTATATAAAAGACTAAGCGACCAGCGATGGGCCAGTGTTGTAAACTGACGCGCTATACGGTAAGTCGTCATGATGCTCGACGACGATGTATTAATTGTTGATTGTATAAATCTGTATTTAAGTAAACCTTTGACTCCCATCACCACCATATTTATTAACACAATTACTAGAAATACCTGACACCATGATTACAACTAACAGCGACATCGCCAACGAAATATTTGGAACAAATCTAAAAGAAAAGTAAATGATAATACCATCAACAAGAAAATTATTTTGGCACCGAAAAATGCTGAAGTGATGCAAATTAACAAAGAGATATTACATCTCACGATATCTATTCAAGCTGAAATTGTAAGTAGAACACGCAGAGGGAAATCAGTATTGATACCAAGAATATGCTTAACACCATCAAAAGAGGATTTTCCAATCAATATGAAACGCAAACAGTTTCCAATTAGGCTAGATTTTGCCGTGACAATAAATAAAGCTCAAGGGCAGTCGCACGATAATGTCGGAGTTTACCTTCCAACACCTGTTTTTAGTCATGGACAATTATATGTTGCTCTGTCTAGGGCAAAACATTAAAAAACATCGAAATTACTATTACATAACAGCGTAATATTTAAAGCGAGAAATAAAAAAATGAATTCCAAATCTTTTACTAAAATTATTGTTTACCAGAAGATACTATGAAACGTTGTTATTGAAAAAAATGAACAAAAAAAAAAACGAAAAAAAAAACGAAAAAGGAATGTTGCTCGAAATACATACACATACGCACGAACGCACATACACGCACATAAGCACAGATGTACACCTACACGTACACAGAATTTTCAACTTTATAAATATTGCCATGAAATTGCAACTGCAACACGAAAAAAAAAACAAAATACCAATAAAATTTAAGAAATATAGCAGCAAAAAAATTGCTGTACAAATAATGGCATGGAGTTTCAAATGCAGCACGAAAAAAAAAAAAAACAAAATACCAGATACTTTATAGTTGATATTCCAAAAAAATCTAAGTTGCTCCAGAAGACGATGTCCAGGTACCAGGATGACCCCCAGGTCAACGGGACACTATCCACGAGGAAGTGCACCAGGTATACTATGATATTACAGGAACATCCATCCATCCATCGCATCCATCTATCGACCGCATCCATCCATCCATTCATCTATCCATTGTATCCATCAATACATCCATCCATCCATAGAATCCATCCATCCATCGCATACATCCATTGAGAAAATGTTTACTTCCTATCCAACAGTCACGTGACCCCACGGATCCAAAGCTGTACAGGGACTGTAGGCTTCAGGAAATAAACGGACCAATCAAATTGCGCGAATCTTAAAATTTCATTTTGATGGAAAACCATAGGCATTATCTTGGTCCAGAACCATGACTATGACTATGTGATGATATCAATGGATAAATCTCGGTGCCCCCTTAACAATGATGGTTCCAGATTTCGATTCCAACTATGATGGGCGAACCATTTGGCAAAGAAGTGTACGGACCACGCGAAAAATCGAGCGTGAGGATTTTTGAGGTTTTACTTTAATATAATAGTAGAAGTAGATTCTACGCTGAATCACAATGAAGGCGAAAATGACCTTAATTCATTGTATCCTAAAGCACGTAACGGTGGCGATAGTGACTATAAACCATTACATGCAAAGACAAATCAAGCTACTGCAGATTTTGTAGATCTCATGTTCTTGAACACAAATGAAGAAATTAAACAAAAATTAAATAAATCAACAAAGTTACCACCAGGGCAAAAATCGAAGCTCATCAAGTTAATTGCAAACTATAAACTAGAATGTCTCATCAAAACACGATTAATTATAAAAATTCATAACAAAGAGTCAAGGGTCGATAAAAACAAATCCACTGTTCTGAAACATGCTTTGGTACCAATGATTTATGGAGATAAAGTGATAAAGAAACATATTGAGCCACTGAGAATCTCAAGAAAATACGTTAAATTTAAAAATAACTTATCAAAGTTAGAGTTTACAGAAAGAAAATGAGATTAGCACAGCGGAAAATTATTTTATAGCCGTTCATGTACAAAACTTGTAGATAGGATTTTTCACCATTTTTATGTCAAACCTGTGTCTAGTTATAAGAATGTATAATATTTAAATAAATGATTATAGCTAAGAGTAATGTGAATTCACAGCTAATTAAAGTGAAATCGTACTCATCAATTAAACTTGATTATTAAATTTCAATTGGGGGCAGAAAAGAAAGTGCTCCACTTTATATTACTCTTCATTGTAATCGTTCAGAATTTATCACATTTTGCGTATTTTGTCTACAAAGGTCTAAGTGGGGGAAAAATATATTGAATGAATAATTATCGTGATAAATCAAGTACCAACATAAATTATGACATTGTAAAATCATGACTCCTTTATCAGTGATTCCCTTATCAATTATCGAAAAAAAAAAATAAAGTGTTCAACGTTTTTTTCCAAGGGGGGCATTTTAACAGCTCATCCCTTCACGCAGCCACGATTTTAGCAAGTTAGTATAGTTAAGGTAGTTTCCGATTTGCCGATAGATGGCATAGCATCTTACGCTCACAGAATTTATCGGATAGTATATCGGACAGTATTCCAAAAATGGAAAATAAAGGCACTTTTTTAGCAGAGTCACCAAACCTCGAGTAACTCTTCCAGGTGCGAGCCCGAGCTTGATCGCGACGGCAACCGCTGGTCTAGTTACTCTCCTACCTCTTCCTTGACTATGTCAATCATCCAAAGAATAGTTATTGCATCCTCCAAAGTACTGCTCGTTAGGGTATTCATGGGATCTTAACTAAATAAAAGAACATTTCCCCTCTAATAAGGCTCGTCAGAGACAGATTCCAAGTTAGCCGGCAAGACGTCCGTTTTAGCGACAAATAATCTCTTTCGAGCGGAGTCCGACTGATTTGCAGAGTCTTCAACAATCCCGAGGATCATCCCCTAATTGTTTAAACGCGAGTACGTCGAGCTTCTCGAACTCTACAATTTCACCTTTCACAAAGTGCAAATGTTACACTTCAACTACACTGTGCCAATATTGAACTTGAATTTAGAATTAGATTCACTTAATTTTGCATGTTGCGACTTGATCAGTACATTTAAGTGATTAATCATAATGTCTTTGTTGATCTTCACCACCAAAATCCAACATTATTAGTTGAAGAACTACCGCAATCAGCTAATGATATTTTAATTAAAATGGCATGTGAAAGGCTTAGTGAAGAGTATTTTTTGAGCAAGGTTCAAAATCCCCTGGACTGACCCATATTTCGAAATCTTTCAAAAATTGTTTCGAAATAAATCAAATAAAATCAATTTATTGCAAACAATAGGAAAATAAATCTGATCTTCTGAAATATGAATGCAGTGTTGAAGACTTCCTTGATAGACTAAACGTACAAATCAAGAATAAATTATTAGAGCAAGATTTTATTGCTAATATTAGGTAAAAAGAGAAAAAATATCAAACATCCTTGGGGAGGGGGGGGGGGGGGGCGGCACAATCAATGTATCAAAATTCGACGCTTTGAGTCGCTTGGCGATTCATATTCAGGAAAAGAAAAGCTGTAAAAAACACAGTCCGGAATCCATGGATTTTCCGGCTATAAATTAAGTAATTGAAGCGTCGAATTTTAATAAATTGATTGTTGTTCCACCAAGGATGTGTGAGATTTTGTCACTTTTTACCTAATATTGATTTACTTCGGAGCATCCCGAAAGGAAAAAAAGTACGTCAAGATTCAATTGTCAGAAAATAAAGTGATTATGTAAAAACTCGTCCAAAAAATTTAACTGAGTATGAAGTTATGGCCACCGCAGATTGTGCACAAAACTATACAACAACCCATCAAAATCAAGTTCAAGCTTATCATTGGAACGGGAAGTAAATCACTCTTCATCCATTTGCCACTTACGCCAGGGGCAAAGAGAGAATGGAAGAAGATAGCTTTGTCATAGTTTCAGAAAATACAAAGCATTATGTGAATGCTGTTATATTGTTCAGATACAAGCTAATTGGCTGTTTGAAAAATAAGTATGGAAGAAGATTACAATAAATCATTTATGTTTTTGACGGGGCTACAAGGCAGCATAAAAAAAATCTTTGGCTTGTCATTATGACACTCACTAAATTAAAGCTGAATGGCATTTCTTTGCGAGTTGACATGTACGATGGAAAAAGTTTCTGTGACGGTCTTAGTGGAACTGTTAAAAGGTTAGCTAGAAACGCCAGCTTGCAAAATCCTAATGTAGACATTTCTTCTACTCGGAAGCTATATGAATGTGCTCAAAAAGCTATTCCTGGAATAACGTTTATTTATTGTACGATGGAAGAGCATGCAGAAATGCATAGGAAGTTATCTTCACTATTGAACCAAGCACAGCGTATTGATAGAACCTTAAGTTATTACGCTTATATTCCAGTAGATAAAGAAAATAAAAGACAGCGTATTGGTAAAAGAACTTCATATTCATCCTATCATATCGTAGAAAATGTACAGGAAAAATGTACATAATACAGCCTGTGACTAGTATTAGTATGTAAATATAATAAATCAATAACAATGAGACGTAAAATTAAAAACTTGTGAAATAAAATTTTTATTAAACCAATACATTTTTCACACAATCTTTTACTTTCCTTAAAATATTATTAGCAATAATGATTAAATAGATGTACATATGCAATATATTTAGAACGCCGATTTTTATCAGTAAATTTGATTTTTGGAAATATTTTTTAATAGGCACCCTTTTAATGCATTTAAAAATCAACTACTGAAAACTCAATATCTTGTCAACTATAAACATGAAAATTTTTGAAATAAACTAAAATATTAAATCCACAGAATTATGCAAAAATATTAAACTACTTAATATTGAATTGTTAAATTTTAAATAAATGAGAAGTAGATATAATTAATTTAGAGCAATGTTGATGTATTCTCGGATTACAATATTTTCATAAAACCGAATTACCTACATGCGATGCATGCTCATTTATCGCTATTTAATGTGAGTGCAAATTTTATGAGGTCATATCCCACAATGCCGATCCCAATAATCGAGTTCTCTGATCTTCAGTTCCGACTTGATGCGTCGCCGAGCGTGTTGCTCACGCATGTTACGCAGCGTTCTCTTTGCGCATTCATTACCGAGGCCCCAATTAAAATTACAAAAAAAATTTTCAACGGATACTATTCACAAATTTAATTTTGAAATTTACTACAGACGTAGTTCAATTATCTCATTGAAAATGAAATAAAATAATAATTTATAGAGTTGACGCGAATCACCCCATATTCTGCCTGCTGTCAGACGCTGTTAAATTGCGGGAAATTCACTATTTGATCCAAGCGGTATAGCAGTTTTAATGCAGATTCTATGCTAGAAAAGGAAACTTCGTGAATGACAAGACTCAATTATCTGGAAATACGCATGGGAGCATATATTTTCATGGAAAAATATACATAAAACAGTTGATTGGCCTTGAAACCCGAATAACTGGGTCAAGGGAGAGAGAAAGAAAGAAAAGAAAGAAAAATTTGTATAAAAAAAAGAATCCTTGACGAGCATTATTGATTTTCTACTACACTAGCTTAATATTTATACAATCAAAACACCATCGAAACATAAGATATCATATTGGACTCATACTTTTTTACTTTGAAAGTAATGCTCCACGCGTGACGTCGAACAAAATTAAATGATTGCTTAGCAAATCCTCTGTAGCTCATTTTCCGTTTCATTTGAAGTAATCTTGTCATATCCAGAAGAAATCTTGATACTCCTGAAACAAAATTAGTATAATGAAAATCAGTTAATTTAAATATTTGTATCTGTATTCAGTAAAACTGAATCTGGTGTTGAATATTATCCTGCATATTTTGAAAAGTTGAATTGCTGTCTTTACCGAAGATCCCTATATTACACTATAACGGGGTTTTTTACGGAGCGAATGCAGCGTCGATCCGCCGTTATAAAAAGTTACAACTAAACGAGAGGAGAATATAGCAGCTCGTTGCGGGTTTCGACGTGGGTTGTACGAAACCCGACCCGGTAGCGCAGATATGCCGCTGACAAAGGCCTTCTGGCCTCGGGACCCGCGGAGGGCGTCATGCAGCACAATGCAATTGCTGAAAATCGCGAAAATACGAGGAGCGTAATCGCTGTGGAGAATTGCAAAAGAAAAGGTAGAGAGTTAGGCGCAACACACGGAAAAGTCGCGGTTTGAAAATAGTGTGATTGAATAATCAAAGAAATCAAAAGTACAAAAGGCAGCGTAGTAAGCGAGAGAAAGTGCGTAACAGAGAGTTTCAGAGATTAGTTGTCGAACCGGTACTTACAGTTGTTTTGAGTGCGCAGTTGGAAGATGTTCGCTAAGACCAGTACGACCCTCGTGATCAGCGCTCGCTCGCAACGATCTACGGCCCGCGGAATTGCAAGTGCAAGCAGCTATAGGAATGCGGGTGGCAAGAATGATGACACGCACGTACACGCACAAGTGCACAGTCTCACAGCTAGTCGTTAGTGGAAAACTCACAGTTTGTACACTGCACTGCACACGCGTAATCACGCGGGGCGAAGATCGCGCTCGATGACAAAAAAAAAGTCGAAAAAGAAAGAACTGACAAAAGGCAAGATTTGTGTCTCGGGAGCACGTCTGCTCGACTCGAACGCCGCGCTCTAATTGCTCGCGTTACGCGGAAGGGTTTGTTCCCTCTCTCCTCTCTTTCTTGGCGCGTGTCGCCAGTTAGCCGAATCTAAGCATGTATAGCTCGCGGCTCTCTCTCTCTTTCTCTCTCTTTCTCTCTCTCTCTAGCCTCTAGCCTCTAGCCTCTCTCTCTCCTGCCGGTAAGTACCAAAGTGCATACACGCTTGTACAACGCTCCTATTTTTCGATCAATTACTGCCGCCAAGGTGCCTGCGGGCACTTTTCTTCCAGTTGCTTGCACGCCAAATTTTGCAAGCCGTCGCAGCAAATACTATCTCCGCTGCGTTTTACGGCTTGCAACTGGACTCCCTCATTTTCTGCCGTCAACATCAGGCCCGAGAGTGAGGTTAGTAAGCAGCAACTGAGTGCGCGTTTCCATCAACAGCGCAGCAGCGGCAGTATAGAAGGAGTCTACAACACCGGCAGAGGTAGGTGACACTCACACGCATACATACATTGACCAGTGGCAGCGTGCGGCTCGTCGAGCATGAGTCCCAACTGTATAGTGTGTGGTAAAGCCACCTAAGCTACACACTCAAATTCATGCTCGATCTGTCATAAACCGTGCCACGCTAGGTGCGCGGGTAGAAGTAAGGGCGCTCCCTGTAATTTGTGCAGGAGCGCCAACGCGCTAGCTGCAAAAGAATCCCCGAAGGCCCCCGTAAAATTGAGTGCGGCCAAATCGGCGGTGAGCAGCAGCGCGAAGCGCACGAGCCGCACACGTACACACACAAGCACAATACCATCAGCTGCTGTATCAACGAAGCATGTGAGTGAACCCAAGAAGAAGGCGCTAAAGCCGCCTGCCCCCACCACTCAGCAAAAGCCCGTGCAAAGTCGCAAGACACCACAGGCGGCGCAGCAGACGGAGCGCAAGGAGGGGGAGTCGCAGGAGCGGGGATCGCCCGATCTACTCTTGCTCGACGAAGCGAAGCGAGATGGCGCGCGCGGCAGTTTAAGCAGGTCTGCCGCGGCGCCAAATTCAAACAATGAAGACGGTTCCTTTTCGCTCTACGTGTCTCCGGCCTCGATGTCTGACGGTTCCGCTGCTGCTGACACACACAACACGACGCACAACAACATCTGCAGCGACCAACGGCTAATCACGACGCTCTTCAACACATCCAAGGTCAGCAGTCCGCCATCATCTCACGCGGAAAAAGACGACAGGAAGGTGCTCATGATGATTCTGCCGAGTACTCTGGAACTATTTTTACAAAGGTTTCATATGATCGAGAAGCAGTTTGATGATATTAAGTCCTACATGGACCGGGGCTGCGCTTGTGCCGATAATTCTTCCGACAACTCACCAGCTATGAGTGAAGCGGTTGAAAAATTGGCGTCGTGCGTCTCTACCTTGCAGGATCTTGTGAAGCAGCAGCATTCCGAGCTGGAGGAACTGCGCACCAACAGTCGGCAGCTTCTCGATAAAAACAAGCAGCTCGCACAGCAGCTTGAGAGCTTGCGATCCAGTGGTACTCCTCGGGATGGTCTGAGCACCGACGCGGCTGCTAATACATCTGGCCGCATAACATCACGTGAAGGTGTGGAGGGGGTTTCGTGCGAT
This sequence comes from Galeopsomyia nigrocyanea, assembly GCA_035047105.1. Lineage (NCBI taxonomy): Eukaryota > Metazoa > Arthropoda > Insecta > Hymenoptera > Eulophidae > Galeopsomyia > Galeopsomyia nigrocyanea. Next base: position 1,029 of record JAWWMK010018643.1, on the reverse strand, counting down.
TCCTTCGCTGGGCTGCCTGCGGGAGGGGGGCGCGCTGGTGCCGGCGATGAGTCAGATGAGAGCTGCGAGGTGATTTTACATGGTATTATTAACAATGAGTCCGCTGTCTCTGAAGACACGTTAAAAAACATCACCTTTGCCGTCCTCAGTACTGTACTGTCGACCCTGAAAAGGGCCGACGTTGTCGGGGCTCGCGTGCTCCCATCTCGTAGGCGGAGGGGTGGGGGATCGGGCGGTTCGGTCGTGGGTGCGGTGTCGGAGACTGCGCTCCCGTCCTCGTGCGTCGCTAGATTTTCTTCCTCGGCGAGGGTCGGGGACGTCATGCGAGCCAAACGTGCGCTCAACAACAACTACCTCACCACAAATGATATTAAGCCCGATTTGCTCGGCCAGTTGGCTGCTGCTTGTGTGCCAGGACGTAAAATTTTTATCAATGAGGTATTGTCCCACGCCAAATTTGTGGCGTTTAAGGGCCTTAAATTCACTGCGCAGGAGCTGGGTTTCAAATACGTCTGGCGGTGAGAGGGCGCACGTATTTTCAACCGCCGCAGATTTGTTAGCCATCAAAGCTGCATGTTCCTCGCCGTCACCGAGGGCGAGGCGTTTTGGCGTTGCCAGCGTGTCCGGCGGGAGAGATGTTGATGTGGCGCAGGAAAATCGCGGCGTCGCTCAACAAAGCGATCAACAAAGCGCACAGCAGTCTCATTGACTAGGCGTGTCACGTGACGTTGAAAAACATCCCGGCGGTTCGTTTAAGGCGGGGTTTCTCAATGTGAACTCTCTTCGAGCACACATTGAGAGGCTTCGTCTTTTCCTAGCTGACAATCCCTATGACATCTTTGGGGTTGCCGAGACGTGGCTGGGCCCGGTTGTGGATGATAGTCTCGTTCAGGTCGGAGGTTACTCGCTGATTAGGCAGGACCGCAATGTAAACGGAGGTGGAGTGGCTCTATATGTGCGTAACGAGTACAAGATAACCAGGATACAGGCTTCGATTACTCAGCGCTCAGGGAGACCTGAGTTGCCTGA
>JAWWMK010018632.1:0-19167 GCA_035047105.1 Galeopsomyia nigrocyanea | reverse complement strand
ATGTTAGGCTTAGGTCTTTCTTATTCTAAAACACATATAGAATGCATTTCTACAATAAAAAAAAAATTGATTTTTGGATCAAATCTGACTAGAGACCCACCTTAACAGTTTAGTGCTTAAAGTTACAAGCGCCCAGGGTTTTTGGATTTTATTTGTGGGTTAACCTGTCTTCGGCTAAGAGCATTAAGCGTCCAGAGCTACCGGGTTTAGAGCTCAAGGTTTACCTGTCTACACTTTAATACCCGCAGCACCCAGGGTTACAGGATTTAGATCTTAAGGCTTAACCCCAAGAACCTTGGGCGCTTAAAGCTTCAAATCCAAGACAGGGTGACCCAAAAACTTTAATCCAAGAAACCTGGGCGCGGCGAGCTCTAAACCTAAGAAAGGTAAACATTAAGCTCTACACCTCGAAGCCATGGGCGTTTAAAACTTTAAACCCAAGACAGGTTAACCTAAAATCTTAAATCCAAGAACCCTGGGCGCTGCGGGCAATAAACCGTAGACAGGCAACCTTTAAGCTCTAAATCCCATAACCCTGGACACTTCACGCATTAAACGGCAGACAGGTAACCCTTAAGCTCTAAACCCTGGAGCCCTGGGCGCTTTGAGCTCAAAACTCCAGGCTGTTAATTCTTAAACCTAAGAACCATGGGCGCGGCGAGCTCTAAACCTATGAAAGGTAAACCTTAAGCTCTACAGCCCGAAGCCCTGGGCGCTTAAAACTTTAAACTCAAGACAGGTTAACCTAAAATCTTAAACCCAAGAACCCTGAGCACTACGGGCAATAAACCGTAGACAGGCCACCTTTAAGCTCTAAACCCCATAACCCTGGGCACTGCGGCATTAAACCGTAGAAAGGTTAACCTCAAGCTCTAAACACGGGTGCTCTAGACGCTGCGGGCATTAAACTGTAGACAAATAACCCTTCAGCTCTAAACCCCATAATCTTGGGCGCTGCGAGCTTCAAATCCCAGACGGTTAACCCTAAATTCAGAAACCTAAGAACCCTGGGCGCGGCGAGCTCTAAATCCAAGACAGGTTAACTTAAAATCTTCAACACGAGAACCCTGGGCGCTGCGGGCATTAAACCGTCAATCGGCAACCCTTTAACTCTAAACCCGGTAGCCCTGGGCGCTGCGGGCATTAAACTGCAGACAGGTAACCCTTAAGCTCTAAACCCCATAATCCTGGGTGCTGCGGACTTTATACCCCAGACTGTTAATCCTAAATTCTTTAACCTAAGAACCCTGGGCACTGCGAGCGTCAAACCCCAGCCCGGGTAACCTAAAATCTTAAACCGAAGAACCCTGGGCGCTTAAATCTTTAAACCGTAGACAGGTAACCTTAAGTTCTAAACCCGGTGGCCCTGGGCGCTGCGAGCTTCAACCCCATACAGTTTATCTGAACTCTTAAACTAGAGAGCCCTGGGTGCTTAAAGCTTTAAATACCAGACTGCTTAACCTAAAAACTAAAACCCGATTGCCCTGGGCGCTGCGGGCATTAAACCGTAGATGGGTAACCCTTAAGCTCCAAATCTTGTAACCCTGGGCGCTGCGGGTATTAAAGCGTAGACAGGTAAACCTTAAGCTCTAAACCCGGTAGGTCTGGGCGCTTAATGATCTCAGTCGAAGACAGGTTAACCTAAAAACACAATCCAATAACCTTCGGCGCTTGTAGCTTCAAGCACTAGACTGTTAAACATAAAATCTTTTACCCTGGAAGCTGCTACTGGAGTTTGAAGCTCGCAGCACCAAGGGTTCTTGGTTTTAAGTTTTTAGGTTAACTCTAAATTCGAATCTCGCCGCGCCCAGAGTTCTTAGGTTTAAGAATTTAGGGTGAACATTCTCGGAATTGGAGCTCGAAGCGCCCAGGGCAACCGCATTTAGAGCTTAAGGTTAATCTTACTACGGGTTAATGCTGCAGTGCCCAGGGTTGCGGGGTTTAGAGCTTAAGGGTTACCTGTCTTAGACAGGTAAACCTTAAGCGCTAAACCCGGTAGCTCTGGGCGCTTAATGCTCTTAACCGAAGCAGGTTAACCCAAAAATATAATCCAAAAACCCTGGGCGCTTGTAGCTTTAAGCACTAGACATCATTTATTACATTAAAGTGAGGCGTCCGAAAAACCTAACGATGGATTTTTCGCGTTGACCGTGCGCTTCTTTGTCCAATGGTTCGCCCATGATGGTTGGAATCAAAATCTGAAACCAATAATGGTTAGGCGGATTACCATAGAAATGGAAATTTCAATATCTACGTCCGCGTTCCTCGTTTCTCCGTCCAAATGGGTTTTCTTGCCAAATGGGCCGCCGTAATGGTTATAATGGAAGTCTGGAATGATGGATGATTAGAGGGTATTGTGTGTTATCCATTGGTACTACTAATTGTAAGTGACCATGGTCATGAACATGGTCCGAGATATGGACCGTGCCCACCACGTTCCGTCATTTCTTGGTCCAAAATGATGAAATTTTTTTATCTTTGGACTCTACTGGAGTTTTTGGGATGTCGTGGGATACATGGTGTCCTTCCTCGTGGGTGGTGTCCCGTCAACATGGGAGCCACCCTGTCACCTGGACATCGTCTTCTGGAACTCCTAGTGATTTTAGGGGATATCGTGGGATATCTGGTGCCCTTCTTCGTGTGTGGTGTGCCGTCGACCTGGAAGTCACCCTGGCACCTGTACATCGCCTTCTGGAACACCTGGTGAATTTTGGGATATCGTGGAACACCTGGTGAATTTTCTTGTGGATGGTGTCCCGTTGACCTGGGAGCCATCTTGGCACCTGGACTTCGTCTTCTGGAGCACTTGGTGATTTTCGGGGATATCATGGGATACCTGGTGCCCTTCCTCATGGATGGTGTCCCGTTGACCTGGGAGCCACCTTGGCACCTGGACATCGTCTTCTGGAGCACTTGGTGACTTTTCTTGTGGATGGTGCCCCGTCGACCTAGGAGCCACCCTGTCACCTGAACATCGTCTTCTGGAACACCTGGTGATTTTCGGTGATATCATGGAATATCTGGTGCCCTTCCTCGTGTGTGGTGTGCCGTCGACCTGGAAGTCACTCTGGCACCTGGACCTTGTCTTCTGGAACACCTGGTGATTTTTTGGGATATCATGGGATATCTGGTGCCTTACCTCGTGAATGGTGTCCCGTCGACCTGGGAGCCACCCTGTTACCTGGACATCGTCTTCTGGAACAGTTGGTGATTTTCGGGGCTATCGTGACCTCCCTCATGGGTGGTGTCTCGTGGCACTTGATGATTTTCAGGGATATCATGGCAGGTATGGTGCCTTACCTTGTGGGTGGTGTCCCGTAGATCTGGGAGTCACCCTGTCACCTGGACATCGTCTTCTGGAGCACTTGGTGATTTTCGGGGATATCATGGAATACCTGGTGCCCTTCCTCGTGGGTGGTGTGCCGTCGACCTGGGAGTCACTCTGGCACCTGGACATCGTCTTCTGGAGCGCTTGGTGATTTTCGAAAATATCATGGGATACCTGGTGCCTTACCTTGTGGGTGGTGTCCCGTAGGCCTGGGAGCCACCCTGTCACCTGGACATCGTCTTCTGGAACACCTGGTGATTTTCAGGGATATCATGGGATACCTGGTAGCTTACCTCGTGGGTGGTGTCTCGTCGACGTGGGAGTCGCCCTGGCACCTGGACATCGTTTTCTGGGACAACTGGTGTTTTTTTGTGATATCGTGGAACACCTGGTTTCTGACTTTTCCTGTAGATGGTGCCCCGTCAAGTCACCCTGGCACCTGGGAAAATGGTGTTACACGCAATATTTTTTTCCTCTTTGTTTATGTCCGGGCTTGGAACCGACAACTCGCGAGGGCGAGGTGGCCACATTAAAAAAATAAAGTTGTTATTGTTGTGACACTATTGCCTTCGTATAAATAAGGCTATGTGAGATTACTTCATCAACGTTCGTCCATGGCTATTAGGTGGCATGAGGCTGGAAATATATTAACGATTCATTTCGTAAAAACGACGAAATTATGAAAAATATTTTATAATTTGTCAAGAACATATATCCGACCTTGACATCGGCAACTCGCGGCGGCGACTTCTCGGCCTTCGCCACATAAAAAATAATTAAATGATCTCTTTTTAGTTATGACATTATATCCATAGTATAAATTAGGGGAAGTTTAACTTGGCAATAATTTTTCTTTGGCTTTTATTTGATATCAGCATGAATTGATTGGTGTTGTAACTGCATAAAAAGAAATCATTCATTTAGTAAATAGAATAAGAAACAATCCAGCGTGTTTGAAGAAGTATTTTTTGTCCTGTACACTGCGACATCTGCGTACAAGTGCATTGTCGCATGCCAATGAGATCATTTTTTTTTTTGACGTTCGTCGATGGATACGACGTTGGAGGTTGTTTCCGTATGCTGCTACCATCCAATTAGCTATTCTGCATCGAGTTAAATGTCGATACGAAAAGTACAGAGGTATATTCAATAACAATGAGTATTCACTGCCAGGAGCTGGTAATATTTGACGCTCCATTATTTAAAATCGACAAAATTGTAATAAATATTTTATACTTTCACGATTTCATACCTCAACATACCGGATTCACATCCGAGCTAGGAATCGGCAACTTACGGCGGCGAGATGGCTACAAATAACAAAGCTATTTGTTTTTTGCAGTGACACTATATCCTCCATATATATTAGGTAATGCCATGGTAACCTTGCCACTGCGTGATATTTCTTTGGCATTTATATGACTTAAATGTGAATATATGAGTGTGGTAACTGTAAGTGATAAAAAAATTATGCAATTCGTAAAAATGATAATTAAAAGTACTAGTGTATTTAACGAATCTCATGCCTTACTAGAAAGGACGAACTATTCATGCGAATAGACTGCGAGGATCTGGAAAATCTACCACCGATTAGTCAAGTAGAAACGATGTATTAAAAAAGATCATAGATCAATTGTTGTTCATCCTTGTGATATCAATCATTTATAATACTTCTCTATAAACGATATTTTTTGTGTAGATTTTTTTATTTTTCTTTTTATTACTCAATTTAATCATAGCGTTATTAAGCAATAATAATTGTAATTGTTGTAACTCCGACATGATCATAAGACTGTTCCTGTGATTTATTAATGGTTATTGCAAAACCCAATCTAATCGAAAACTGTCTTCGCTTCAACTCGAATGGAAAATCCTCTTTTGATGCCGATGAGCATATCCTTGGGAGAAAAACTGACTTTCCAGTATGAGTACCACTTGTAATCTTGGCTTGAATCGAGTATTTTCTCATGTTTTGAATAACCATCCTCATACGTTTCAGTCCTCAATAAAATTATCACAGCGCCTTCTTTCAGTCGTAGTATATGAGGTGGAAGTCCATTTGGCGTCTTTTTATTTAAAACTTCATCTGGTACCATTGATTCCATATTTTTACCATTATCATTTTACGTTGTATCAGTACTTAAGTATTCTGTGTACTTTCCTTCCATTATATCTAATATCTCGCTGTTGATACCCAATACGTCCTTATTTGTAGGAGCCAAAATAACTTTATTATGCAAGGTGGTATCGTTAAGTTTTAATACTTTTCCAAATATCTCCTTGAAGATGTCTTGTTTGTTAGTAATCATAGAATGTGAAATTTCCGTTAATTCGTTTCCCTCTTCATATTCGCTATAACGTTTCCCTTCACCAACTGATAAAAGCCATTTCTTGACTAATTCGTCATCGCCTGTAACTCGCAAGTTCTCCCTGAGTGTCATTCGATAGAATTCTGGCCATAGATAACAATTTTTTACAGAATTTTCTATGATTGTTGTGCGACTACCATATCAAACCACCGGTAAAATTTGTCTGGTCACCGGAAACGATTATTACTTTACCTCCAAATCAAATGGTTCGTCGTTATTGCATACGTTCCGTAGTAGATGATCAACCGCTTTAATTGCCAATTTTGATGCCATAAACATTTCATCTCATACTTTCACGACCCTCAGGTTATCTCCTTCATTTGAATTGGATTTGATATTGCTAGTTGTAGTCTACGTCAATGACAATGGTAGTTTAAACGTCGAGTGTACCGTTTTTCCATTTTTTAACAGATTAGCTGCTATTCCTGTCCAAGCTACACATATAGTATTTGCATTTATATCGCATTATACTACCTTGATTGTATTTCGGACAATCGACAAGGATACCAAGTTCTATTCTTAATTCGTTTATGATGTAGTTTTTTCTTTGGTTGAAATTTTCCTGGTCAGCTACATTTTTTTTCAAAATCTATTTTGTACATACGTTATTTGACAAAAATTATTAAAATGGAATATATTGTAAATAATTAGAAAAGCTGCCTACTACATATTTCTGCACGCCAAGTCTGTAGGAGACGTGTAATAGAAATTCAAGAATACGAATCTTTGCGTGTAAAATTGAAAAGCTATATTTCAATGCATCTTGATCAATGGATTGTTGGAGAAGATAATCGATATCATTAAAATTGCTGACAGTAATGCGACATAGATGACAGCGTTGGCTTGAGGAATCCATTAACGCAGCGCAAATCTGATAGCACAATTATGTTCATTATATTATCAGCCAATCGTCAATTCTATATGGGCTTCTTTTAGTCTCTAAAATTTGAAGCGAGACAAGAAGTTTATATCATTACCTTGCCATCGGTCATCGTTGGTCGAAAATCAAATTGAATTTTGTTTGAACCAATCCAAATATTTATGATTTTAGATAGTTGGTTTTCTATATCTCGTTCTTCTTCCAAATATATCTCTTTTGTCTCTTTAACGAATTCGATCCAAATTGGACTGCAATATCGAGTAAATGAAGGTTCTGGATTGGTCCATGATACTTCTTTACTAATTTCACTAACAAGCTGCAAGGGAACAAGAGATGAACCAAAAATATGCACCTCAGTTTTGATTTCATTGCCATCCTATTTTTGTTTATATGTTGTAATAGATGTCCCGTTGAATCCGTATTTTTCTTTCAATATTAAAGAACTATTCTCCGGAATATTACTGAGAGCAGAAAGTAATCTTCTAGCAATATTTTCTAGTAGACATTTGAAAGAAATTCCGCATGAAATCTCAGTAGTTATTATACCAGTTGGTATCAAATCTTCTTTAGCTTGCTTTACCTAAAAAAAATACGTACCTTTTACACATATATGCGTGCGTGTGTGAGCGCGCGAATGTGTGTGTGTGCGCGTGCATGTGTACTTACTCTGTTATATGCAGGATATAGATTATGATGAATTTCTAACGCTGCTTTTCTGCATTTATTGTAAGCATCCACGCTTAAACCAGTGTCTAGAATGAAAAATAGTGCCTCTTTTGGCGTCATCTCTGTAGGTTTCTCTAATTTAATTTTTTTGAGGAGAGCACTACATTGTTTATTTATGACTACATTTAGCATTTTGGATTTGGATTTTTCATTTTCACATTTCAGGCTTTTCACGAGTGCTTTACTGATAATATCATTCTCATAATTGTTTTTCAAATTGTCAATAATCCTTCGTTTACTGCGGTCAGAAACTTCATTATATAATAAGCTTGGACGTCCTCTCTTTCATTCTGGGATAATCGAAAATTATTTATAAATGAATATTTTAAACTAGGCATAATTTATAAACAATAATTAATCTCCTGAAATGGAATATTGAAATCATTTAAAAAATGAAGAAATTAAAGCAAAACATCTAATTATTAAAGGGATTAATTTGATACTCATGGTGCACCATACTTATGTTGATACGTATGTACAAAAAAATTTAAATTGGTTTTAATAATTTCAAAGAAAAGAGCAACGGGAGTGTATTGAATTTGTATTCATTATTTTATTTTTTCGAGATTATCATTCGACGTTTTCCGTAACGCAATATTAAAAAAAAATATTGTAACAGAATAAAAATCGATTGAATTCTGATTGGATATATTGTTACTAGATTATTAACCCGCAAGATAAGCATTTTTTACTAAGTTGTCTGTGATTTGCTACAAGCAACAGCATACTCTGTGAAGGATCAAATTAATTTATTAACTATCGCGTTTATTGATAATAAGTGTGTCAAGTCTTATGTGAATTGCTTTTTTGATGTAAGCATAAAATAGTTGATATCGCGCATCATACATATCTACTTATTACGCGTTAAAATTAGAAAAATAGATTTTTTTACTTTTTTGTTACTGATTTTAGCTTACAAGCGGGTTGGAAAATTAAGTTCACTCTAATATATATAAACTAGGTTGGTTAAATTCCGATAATCATGAAGTTATTCGAAATAAAATCCATTAATTTGTCGACTAGGTAATTCAATTTCATTCAAAATATTTCTATTGTTTTTTTTAAATAACTGAAGACTTATTGCATAACTGCCACACGAAATTGAAAATTGCGATAATTTTATTTAGACAAAAATATTATTAAAGTTTGCTCAACTGCTTGAATGAATAAGCAGAACTTATACGATCATAATGACAGTAGCCAAATTATCTCCGATTTTATTTTAACAACACAGCCAAAAAATTCTTTTTAAAGTTAGGAAATATAAAAAATCGGTTTTTGCGATCATTCATAATTGATTTTTGAAAATTGATTCTTAAGATCTGTGTATATTAAGATATAAATAAAAATTTTGCCTTGGAAAGTCAAAATACGGACTCATAATTCGATAGAAACTCAAAAATCTTTCAAATTAACTCATACCGTAATTCCCACACCTGTTATGTCCCTGCTTGAGATCCGCTTGCCGTGATTGTCCGCGAGAAAAATTATGTATCCCGGGATATTAATTTGCGTGCGTTTTACATTCACTCAATTTTATTAAGAGAGTTCTATCGGTACGTGCTAGTCAAAACAGAAAATATGGTGCACTTGACTTACGCCGTAGTTGATGTGGCAACGCCACCTCGTGTGTTTTTGTATGAGTGCGTATCCGTATACACACACACACACACACACACACACACACACACATCATCTCTGGTTGGCGGTTGGCCTGTGCTAACGACGGAGTTGATACTACTCCATAATATTAGTTGTGATAATTAATATTAAGTAATTATATTTATTTATCATGCCGAAAGTAGAATGCAAGCATCTATTCTTTGCTGAATTATCAATTTATGTAATACATTATAATAATTCAGGACGGGTAGGTTATCAGGTGGACATAAATGATTTAATATGTGTGATATCTTTCATTCAATATATATATTATCATTATCAAAGTCGAAAAGTACAATATAAATTTTCATTCTAACTAGTTTACATGAAAACATTCTTTTTCTATTTCTCTCTCATCCGGCGATCTCAGCAGAAAAGGAATGTATCAATCTGTAACATGAAGCAGAACAAAACAACATTGAATTTTATTGTATATACATATGTGTAACTTATATATGTATATATGTATCTCAGGTTCTCAAATACTGATCGACATGCATTACCGCATTCGCGTATTATAAATGTTGTTAGTATGTTTATTATTTTCCTTTTACCGATATTGGAATTTCTCTATTTATTTGTTTTGTTTAACGAGAGAACGTTCCGAACCTAGAGTTCCTCTGTGGCCTCCTCGCTAGCCGTAAGCATCGCAAGGTAGCCGGATCTCTAGGTAGCAGGCAAGCTGCTAATTTTTAAAGGAAGCAAAGTTCTCGGATAACGCGGCTGCTTGGAAGGTCGGCAGAGAGAATTTATTCTCTCCCGCAGTTCACACACAGGGTGTTCTCCCTGCGTTGCCTCGCTTCTGGTAATCGAGCATGAGGAAAAAGAAAAAGGAAGAAATAATGTTTGGCTGAGCAACCTTACGACTGCTCTCGTGGTTATGTGCAAACGCGCGGTATCCCACGCTGCCGAATTAGTTTAGGGAGGACAGAAAAGACCGCGCACTGATAACATACACAATAACACACAGTTGAAACTCTACCGTTTCAAAGTCACTCGACGGGTTGGAGCTGGAAAAGGCTGGCTCGACGTCAAGTATCCTGGGCGGTGAAGGGCTATCGCGTCTTGCTGTGGTGCTGCTGCGCTCGTCATCACTGCTCGAGGTTAGCAGGATTTGCTCATAGCAATATGGGCGACGGCGACGAGTGCATTTCACGCGCCACTGTGATGGAGCACACCTTGAGCAGCAGCACGTTACGAGGATTGATGGCAGCAACTCGTCTTCCTCCTGCGAATCTCTTGGATGTAGCGAATAGCTCCCCTCGTACTAAGGCCTCCCTGTCGTTGAGCAGAAGGTATACCACCAATGCGGTCGGTGATATGGACAGCCACAGCCTGTGTACTCGCTGTCGGACGGAGACGGTGACTTCGTTTCGTGGTATGGAGAAAAACGCGACGGCGGACTGCCTCTACTCGGAGAAGACATTACTTGGCGCTTTCTTGCTGCAGACTGACTCGCGCTGCTGCCGATACATCTTCTCTCTGTTCTCTCTTACGTGATTGATTCTTGCGTATGGAGAGTATCGAATGAGAGAGTGAGTAGAATGTAAAGTGACTCTCGCGCTGTCTCTCTCTCTCTCTCTCTCTCTTATACCTTTCGGTCATCTTGAGAGAGCTAGATAGTTTTGTAGATAATTAATTTTCTTTGTAACAATTTAAATTTGTTTGCTAATATAATTATTGCTTAGCTTATTCAATAGAGATATGTAACAAGAAATCCTTTTATTATTCAATACAAATATTTTTTAATCTAACTTAAAACATATCATCTTAAGATTTTTTCACTTTCGTTAATAACGAGAGAACGATCTTTTCTTTTGTTGAGATAATATTATCCAAATATAAACGACTTTTAAAGGGTTCATTTCTCGTAAAATTATTTCACATTATTTTATTCCTTTGAACATAGGAATTTAAACCAAGTAAACTAATTAAAACTCATATGCAACTCAGTGATAAAAATCCAAAAAAATATAGAAAAGAACAAGAAAAAATATTACTCTAGTAATATTCAAAAAAAATATTTAATATTCAATTATCTCCATTTATCATGATTTTTCAAAACGGAATTTATTGGAAACCTCAATCCACGCCGTTCACCGGTGCAACACGTGCGCTCTTCCCTTACCCCGCCTATCTGTGCTTAACTGTGGGTATGACGGGATGCCATCGTGCTGGCGCATGGCATAGAATTTATATGCCTTTCTTTTCGATACCTTGCAAGAAAGACAAAGTAGTCGTCAAAGTGATGAAGTTCAACGATATTATTGGAAAGGGAAACGAGTTACTGAAAAATTGTATAAAGCCCGTGTTACAGCACAGAATATCGGAAAAAATATTAGAAATATTTATGACATAAAATCCAAATCACAAAACCTCGAAAGTGCGACGTTATCAACTAATAAAATTACGGCAGCATTACGCTGTGACAAAACTGATGCACATACATCTGTCTCGAACGATTTAGAAGGTCGCCGAATAGTTCACCTGAAGTTTCTAGGTTATGAACTGACTTGTAAACAATGCAATGCAGTACTTTCTTTATTAGATACTACTGACGAAAAGCAATGTGGCTTGGCATCAATGTTAACAATTCCATGTCGAAAATGCAAAATTTTTAATATTGTTGATACTGATAAACGACATGCTGTCGCAAATCAAAAATTTCATTTTGATGTAAATACAAAAGCAGCGATTGATAAGTTAGAATTATAAAAAATACAGTAAAAAATAATTGATCAAATCATATTTATATTATGCTTTTTTAAGGTGTTTTGAATGCAGGCATGGGTAACACTCTTTTGAATAAATTTTTGGCTGCAGTTAACGTTCCCCCTTTGAATTGAAATAGTTTCAAGACACATGAAAAAGAAATCAGTTGTGCTGTAGAAGATCTGACTTATGAAAGTTGTAAGAAAGCTATTGAAGAAGAACGCCAATTGACTATTGAAAATTATAATAAAATCAAAACTCTGCTGTAAGTTATTTTAAGAGTGTTATTTTATTCATCAATTATATAAGATTATAGCTAAAAAATGAAGTTACATAGCGTGCGAAAAATAAATTTGAAATTTTGCAGAGATAAACTTGTAGAAAATTATGAAAAATTAGTACTGTCAAAACAAAATATTTTGAAAACAGTATGTTACAGAGGATTGATAAATTATTTCTGTGGCTACACGCCATAACAGCTTAAGTCGATTTTCCGTGGTTGCGAGATATTTTAGTTTAAAGTTCAAACAGATCTGTAAGATCGGCAAATTATTTTTGAAATTTGGTATTGGGTGAAATAGAGCTAGTGTTGAGATCCTTTCGAAAGGTGTATCGCACTATTTATGAAACATTGCCTGTGCTGATATTTTGGGCCCTGCAGTCGAGTTAAGTTGTTATGCCTTGTCAATCGAGTTAAGCGATTATGCATTTTTCACGATTTCACGCGTATAACCGAATTTTTTCAGCCTATTTGATTAATATACGTAAGAGTAACATAAGTAATACTTACTGAGTATAATTTGCTAGATAAATGAACTCCAGGTATTAAAATAATGAGCTTAAATTTTTTTTTAAGTCGACTTAAGTCATTCAGCATCGCGATTTTTGGGAGGTTGAAATTATTTTTGGACTTTCCTGCATATGATATCTGTAAAAAGAGGTACTTAAACAGTAAGAATCTGTCGTTAACTCAATTTTGTTAAAAATCCACTTAAGCGATTATGCCTTGTAGCCACAGATTTATATATTGGATCCCTGCATTAATTTGTTCGATTTTTTCGTTCATAAAAACAACTTTATTTGAAACTAATAGTACATTGTATCTTAATCAAAGCATTTGCCATCTGCAGCTATAACTTTTGCCCATCTTTCAGGCAATGAATGGATTCCATGTTTGAAGAAATCTACATCTTTAGAGGCAACCCACGAATCCACCCAATTTTTCGCCTCTTCATAGTTTTTGAAGTGCTGTTCCAATAGTCCACTTTCCATTGATCGAAACAAATGGTAGTCAGAAGGGGCAATGTCTGGAGAATAAGGCGGGTGAGATAAAACTTCCCAGTCTTTCACAATATTTGCAGTATGAGGTCTAGCATTGTCGTGAAGCAAAATCAAGTTCGTGTGCCTTTCAGCCCACTCTGGACGTTTTTCTCGTAATGCTTTGCTTAAACATATCAATTGTTGTCGATAACGTTCAGCAGTAATAGTTTCATTCGGTTTCAGCAGTTCATAATACACCACACCTTTCTGATCCCACCAGATAGACACCATAAGCTTCTTTCCATAAATATCTCGTTTTGGCACTGATGTCGATGGTTCACCTGGCTTCACTATTGTTTTTTTTTCGCTTAGGATTGTCGTAGTGAATCCATTTTTCATCGCCAGTAATAATCCGATACAAAATTGACTTTTTCTTGTGCCTTTCAAGTAACATTTCACATGTGGTTAAACGTTTTTTTTGTTGTCTTTCAGTTAATTCATGCGACACCCAATTTCCTTCTTTCTGAATTACACCAAGTTTGTGTACGCGTCTTCCAACAGTTGTTGCATCAATATTCAATGCTTTTGATAATTCTTCCAATGTTTGACATGGATCTTCATCAAGTAATTCTTTCAATTCTGCATCTTCGAACTTTTTTGGTTACCCTGGACGTTCTTTGTCTTTCACATCAAAATCACCGCTTTTGAAACGATTGAACCAATTTTCACAAGTCCTTTCGGAAGGAGCATGTTCTCCATAAGCTTCTACAGGCAAGCGATGACTTTCGGCAGCAGTTTTTTTGATATGAAATAATAAAATTAAAGCTTCCGGCAAATGCTGTTTATCTGGTACGAATTTCGACAGTTTGAATGAAATAAAAAAACCTAATGTTTACATACAATCTCACTGATACATACTAGGTTTTATAGATTATGGTACTTCAATACACTATAGTCTTAGTATCAACATGTTTACAGAAACGTATGTTGCGCCGCCTGGTGTAAAATTGAAAAAATTAATGCAGGGACCAATAATAAAGAAAAAAATGATAGTATAGAGATAAGCAAAATGTTCATTTTGCCATCAAATTTTATAGGTAGTCCGCGATATTTGAAACAAAATTATTTAGACACTCGTAAATCATCATGGGAAACCAGATTTATTCATTACCATGACTTGTAATCCGAAATGAAAGGAAATAACAGAGAATTTGGAAAAATATGAAACCAGGGCAGTTAGACCAGATCTAGTGGCAAAAGTGTTCAATGCAAAAGTAAAAGAATTTAAAAAATTAGTAACGAAGAAACATTGCTTACGAATACGTGTAGCTCACACGTCAGTCATAGAATTTCAAAAAGAGGACTGCCACATATGCATATGCTGTTTTTTTTGGATAAAAAACATAAACTGGATTCTCCTAAAAAGATAGATGAAATAATCAGTGCCGAAATACCATATAAAGATACGTACCCCATTTTATATAATATCGTAAAACAGTTCATGATAGATGGCCCATGCGGAGAGCAGATATAGGTAGTTTGTGTATGAATAACAATACAGAGAAATGCGTAAAAGATTATCCAAGAAAATATAACAATGAAACTTTTGATAAGGTCAACGGATATCCGTTATATCGAAAAAGAAACAATGGTGTCACAATTGATTATGGAGGTAAAAATTGCAACAGAGTCACAGATCATAGATTTATTGTTCCATGCAACCCATATTTATTGTTAAATCTTAATGCACATATTAAAGTGGAAGTATGTTCTACCGTGCCATGTAGAAAATATTTATTCAAATATTGTTACAAAGGACACGATTGTGCATATATTGAATTGAAAAACGTTGGTGCAAACTATAAAGAGAATCAAAGTTATGCCAATACGGAAAACGTTGACCATGAAGTTTACAATCACGATGAGGTAATGTTTTACATGTATAAATACAAGATCCGAAAATATTCCAGGAAAACCCCAGCTGTCCCAGAACATGATGTCCAGCTACCAGCTTGACCCCCAAGGTCCACGGGACGCCATCCACGAGGTAGGGCACTATGTAACCTAAGATATTTCGAAAACCCCCAGCTGTACCAGAAGACGATGTCCAGTTTGCCAGATTGACCCCCAGATCGACGGGACAGTATCCACGAGAAAGGGCACCACGTAACCTTAGATATTTCAGAAAATCCACAGTTGCCCCAGAAGACGATATCCAGCCACCAGGGTGGCCCCCAGGTCGCCGCGACACCATCCACGAGGAAAGGTACCAGGTACCTTAAGATATTTCAGGAACACTCCAGCTGTCCTAGACGACGATGTCCAGATGCCAGGTTGACCCCCAAATCGACGGGACACCATCCACGAGGAAGGGCATCAGGTATCCTAAGATATTTCAGGATAACCCCACTGTCCCGGAAAACGATGTCCAGGTGCCGGGTTGGCCCCTATGTCGCTGCGACACCATCCATGAAGAAGGGCACCAGGTACCCTAATATATTCCAAAAAAACCCCATCTGTCCCAGGCGACGATGTCCAGATGCCAGGGTAGACCTGAGGTAGATGGAGGCCGACGGCACACCATCCGCGAGTAAGGGCACCAGATTCTCCAAGTTATTCCGGAAAAACTCCAGCTGTCCCAGAAGACGATGTCCAGGTGCCAGGGTGGCCCCCAGATCGACGGGACACCATCCTCGAGGAAGGGCACCAGGTATCCTAAGATATTTTAGGATAACGCCACTGTCCCAGAAAAAGTTGTCCAGGTGCCAGAGTGGCCCCGATGGTAGACCGGATCCGATGAATGGATGGATTGATGGACGGATGGACGGATGGACGGACGGACGGTAGGACGAACGGACGGACGGACGGGGGGATGGACGGATGGACGGATGGACGGACGGATGACGTATAATAGCAATAATCTAATGAAATATCTTTTTCGGTCTTTTAGGTTTACCAAATACATTCTACTCAACACCGGTTTTTTCGTCCTTTGTCTATCTTTCCATATTTTCAATTTATCATCATAAGTGCAATATATCGGTATTTCATAATAAAGATATTTTCTAGCTTTTTCGTCAGTAGTACTGAGTTCAAAGTACGCTGTTAACGTTGTTCCAACATTTTTTCTATACATTCCCTCTGTTTCTTCTTGGAAATAATCATTTTGTTAATCTGGTTCACGAACAGTCAATATTTTTATTTTATGTGACATTTCATATATATCGTATTCGTATAATCTCTACATTGCATCTGGCAGACATAAGTATCTTGTATTGATGTATTGTTTAACTTCGCCGTGATTGTATACTTCATCTTCGGTGTTCTTCTTATTGGAATCACTTTGATTGTCTTTAGAGTTTATACCAATGCTTTTCAGTTCTACGTAAGCTCAGTCGTGTCCTTTATAACAATATTTGAATAAATATTTTATACATTGTACAGTAGGACTTACTTCTACATTCATGTGTACATTGAATTTTAACAATAATAATTATAATGGGCTGTACGGTACTATAAATATATTATCTGCCACCCTTGCACAATTTTTACCCTCGTAATCAATTGTGACACCAGTGTCTCTTCTTCGATACAATGAATATCCATTAACCTTAAAAGAAGTTTCATTGTTATATTTTTTTTGGAAAATCCATGTATCATGAACTGCTTTACGATGTTATATAAAATGTGTTAGGTGTATTAATTAGGTACTTCGGCACTGATTATTTCATCTATTTTTTCAAGAGTATCACGTTTATGTTTTTTGTCTAGAAATAACAGCATATGCATGTGTGGCAGTCCTCTTCTTTGAAATTTAATGACTGATGTTTGAGCGACATGATCTCCTAAATAATGTTTTTGTGTTACCAATTTTGTTACCAAACTGTTGCTGTTGCATGCGTTTCTAAATTTTTGGTTATTTCTATCCATTTTGGATTACAAGTCATGGTCATGAATATGTCTGGTTTTCCATAATGATTGACGAGGGTCATTGCGTCTAAATAATTTTGTTTCGAATATCGTGGACTACCTACAAGAGTCGATGGTAAAATGAACATCTTGCGTATTTTTATACTATTTTTTTTATTTTGTTAATAATTCATTAATCCCTCGTAACATTATGTATTCAATAAATTTTGGATTTTTTTTTTAAATATAATCGAGAACTTTGAAACTCCACTTTGACAAAGGCATCTACTGCTGCTTGTTGAGACACTTTTCCGAAATTGAAAAAAGGGTTACTACCATTCCTGTAACTCATTCGGTAGTTGTAAAATTATAAATGTGATATCATATTTTTCTCCGTTCTACATTTTATTTTTAGCATCCGTCCATAAGCCCCATGTGCATAAATTAAGGGATAAGTCATTGGGTCAGTATATTAAAAAAAAAAACGGATTTTCATCGATGGGCTAGAACGAACCGGGAGAAGTTACTTATTGAATGTTTAGATGAAATGATTTTACATGAATTACATGTAAAAATGATTTTTGTCTGTGATATCAATATTTAGTCTACGTATTATTTAAATTATTATTGATATTATGTAATTACTTACGAATAATTACAAAATTATCAATAGAATTTCATAAAGTATGTGTTATTGCAAAGAATTTTTTTCTGTAAATATTGTTGTAAATATTTGATTGCATGAAATATTATTCATTGGATTCATCGTATATTATATTAATTTGATTCCAATCATCGGTGGAAATTCCGATCGGTGCACTTCTTCGCCCAATGGTTCGCCCATGACGGTGGAATCGAAATCTGGAACGATCAATGGTTAGGCCTCACCGAGAGCTATCCATTGATGTCCATTTTGATATCCATTGATGTCTATTTTCATCGTTATGGTTGATTGTTCTGATGGTTTGTTTATTCCAGGAGCGTCCGGAGAAAAAACCTCCGGACTGAGTTGCTATCCTGATGCTTCTCCTATGATGATTCGAATTTTTTTATGTCTCACCGACAGCTATCCATTGATATCAGCACACGTCCCGGGAAGGAAGCGAGGAGGTAGTGAGGATGTAGTGGGGAGGGAGCGGGAAGGGAGTGAGGAGGTAGTGGGGAGGTAGTGGGGAAAGAGGGGGATGTAGTGGGGAGGGATCGGTGAGGTAGTGGGGAGTTTGCGGGGATGTAGTGGGGAGGGAGTGGGGAGGTAGGGCGGAGGGAGGAGGGATGTAGTGGGGAGGTAGCGGGGGAGTAGTGGGGAGTTTGTGGGGATGTAGTGGGGAGGGAGTAGGGAGTTAGTGGGGGGAGGGAGCGAGAAGTTAGTGGGGGGAGGGAGTGGAGAGTTAGTGGGGTGACGGAGCGGGGAGGTAGCTGGGAGGTAGTAGGGAGGTAGCGGGGGGAGTTAGTGGGGAGGGAGTGGGGGGAGTTAGTGGGGGGGGGTAGTGGGATGTTAGTAGGGAGGCAGTGCGGGGCGGGAGGGAGGGATGGATGTATGGATGGATTGATGGACGGATGGATGGGCGGATGGACAAGCACATACACACACTTTTTCTCTCTGCGTTTCTTTGGGCTGGAGACCAACACTTTTTGTAAAAGTGGCCGCATTAAAAAAATTTCAGTATTCAAACAAATAGGCTTATCACTTATTTTCAGCGCTGCGTATTTGATTTTTTTTTCTGTATTTTTTGTTGTTGAACGTTTCGTATTTGCTATTTTTTTCTGCATTCTGTAATATCAATACAATTATTTGTCATCACCTTTATAATTTTTTTTAGTGCTGCGGATTTCATATATTTTTTATTTTTTATTGTGCCACACTACGTATTTATTTTTTTTTTTTTTTGCTTTTGTATTGTCAGTAGAACTTTTTTCATCTTTTGATTATTATCGTTCTTATTGTTGGAACGTTGCGGATAATTTTTTTTGTCATGTTTTTTATAGGCTTTCGGTGATAATTGCCGTTTTTTTTAATTTTTTTTTGATATTTGTGAAAACTGAAAATTGTAATTTATTTACTTATCAAATAATTTACAGTTGTATCAATTTTCACAAAATTTCCTTGTATACAATGTTTTTTGTATAAATTTTTATGATTTTTTTTCTTATCTTTTCATATAGTGATCGCATTTCTTAGTAACAGTACCTTTAAGTTCTCTTTTCATCTAGCCCTCGACAGTGCAACGTATAATTGACCGTGACTGAAAACTGGGTTTGGCAGATACACTTCTACGTTATCGTATGATTGCCCTTGTGCCTTATTTATTGTCATTGCGAAA
>JAWWMK010018621.1:0-19170 GCA_035047105.1 Galeopsomyia nigrocyanea | reverse complement strand
TATATACTATACGTACCGGCGCTCGGAAATCTTAATTCCCATGTCCATCGCGCACCATGCACAACGAATGTTTGTCAGTTGGGAAAAAACAATTGCACTTCCGCGTCGTCGTCGTCGTAAGAAAACAATATTGTCAACGACGCGGCGGCGGTGCGGCTTTAATTAATGGCGATGCATCGGCCGCTCGACAGCTGCCACTTGCTTGCTTCTCTCTCTCTCTCTCTCTCTCTCTCTCTCTCGTAATTGACTGCATGCGCTTTTCGCTTTCCTTCGGCCTCCTTTCTCAACTATATAATGCATCTCTCTCTCTCTCTCTCGCTGACTGCCAACAGGAAGAGCGCACTTATGTGTGCTGCTACCCCTTGAGTAGACTTGTATGTGCTACGTGAAATTTCCGAAGGAAATGGCGTTTGCCTCGTTGCCTCAGTTGCTTATATAGTCTTTTCTATATTTAGACGAAAATTTATTTCCGTGGGAGTCGCGCGTTCTTCGTCTTGCTACGTTTTTCAACTCTTTCTTTCTTTTTTTTTTCGTTTTGTGAATTTTAATGGGGATTGCTGACAGGTGCGCGAATATATATATATATATACATAAGCCAATAAAATGAATCCACAGAAATTGTCGTTGAAAAAATGATGATCGAGCAGAGTAGCTCGGTAGCAAAGGAAAGAAGAAGTATATCGACTTTCATGTACAAATGTGCGGTGGAGAGAAGAGAGGTCTTCTCTCTTTGAATGCAACGTACACATACACAGTCATGGAGGTCTTTTCTTCGGGATGTATAGGGAAGAGAGCGAGCGACCTTTTCAGCTTTTAGCTTCCTATATCTCTTATTCCTTCTGTTTCTGGTTTGTCTTTTTTGACAACGAAAAAAGTGCTTTTATTACCGTGAAATTTTCAGAGCTTCACTTTGGAAGATGAAAGCCACGGTGATTTTATTTAACTTTCTTTTCTTTGGGAGGACGATGATACTCTAGACACATACAATGCCTATTTCCTTCGATTCGAACTTTCGTGTGGATATCGACTTTGCGAGGGATCTTTGAATTGCACTTAAAAACTTTTTTTTTTAACTGTCAGTTTGCGAGTTAATGGCTGTTTTAACAACTTACTTGTCGAACTAACTTTATCTTACGATTGCGATTCTTTTTTTTTTCTTTTGTTTGACTTTTTCTTAATTGAAATTTTGTACGGAGGTGAACATGCATTTGGTTGGTTCTGCAACTGTAATTGTCGTCTTAGAAACTTTTTTAAGCATCGTCGAATTGAAATAAACTGATTCATTTGAGGCAGGCAGGTAAAGCCTTATTGTTCATATGGAATTCATATGGGAAACCCTACTGAAATCGTTACTAAAAACATCAATAAAATAATCACAAATTTCTGGTTAAAGTTTTTACTAGGTACAGAAGCAACAACAGAAACTACAACAAATCATACGAACATCGATACACAACACCACTTCACATTCATTGATTGAAATAAACTGATTTGGACTATGACTACTTCACTTTTATCATGAAGTGCAATAGCAATTATAAATCTTTTGTAGAGCTACTTAAATTTTCATTCTGAATATCCGATGACTCGTTTTTTTTCATGACAGAAATATACACTTGTGCCTATATTTGATTATTATTCCAATTTTCAGTTGATAATAATTTTTGTCAACGTCTCCATTACTCTTCCGACATAAATCTGTCTTTTCGAAATTTACCATGCATTCTTTACATTTCAAACAACTGCAAATTCTCCATAGTCGAAATGAAACATCCGATATTAATCCTCGAAAAATATAACATCGTTAAAATTAAAGAACAAAAAAAAATTCAGCCCTCATGCACATATATAATACCATATCAGCTTTCGGCGGAGCGCAAAGTAGCATCGCGTGTGTCATTACAGAAAGGTAGCGTATATACATATATAAAAGAACGAGAGGATATATAATAAGCGCAAAACACGCTGCTTCTGCGGGTTATATACCTCTACGCAAAAGAAAAGCAGGACATTCGTCGAGAATAGCAGCGCAGTCGAGTCAGTCAGTCTCCATTTAGCTTGGCAACGCTCGCTGCATTCGCGTAATAGGTCCTTTTCGCATTGTGTGTATATATATATTTATATATACACCACGACAGACGGAGTTTAAGAGGAGGATCTCGACTCACCGCGAAACTTGAACGAATTGCGTGATTTTCGTGAATTATTAGGGCTCGTCCTTTTTTTTTTACCGACTGATTTATTTCGTTGGCTTTTTTTTCGAAATGAGGGAGATTCTTCTTCTCGTTTTTTTTTTATTTCTGAAGGCAGGTGTTTTACCATGAAATTATTCCGTCGGGCGATTCATTATAATATATGTATTTCAACGCAATCGAGTTTTAATTTACCGATCGTTAAAGGCTTGAAATTGCTGCAGAACGACATTTCATTTTAACGAGTTGACGATGACACATTTCAAAATATTTTGCATTTCTAAGAAGCATCAGCAGCAGCTCTAATATTCCGTTATCGAAAATTAATGTATTCACGAAAAAAAAAAAAAAAAAATTCCGAGATACACGGCGAGTTGCATCATCGAGACGCGATATTACTTAATCGCACAATTTAGCCAGCAGCAATATTCAGCTTTTAAAATACGAGTTTCAAACCTTACGATTATGGCTGTACGTTGAACATTCGAATGCGAGGCGTTTGAGTTATACGTATTGGTACATGGCTAATGCACAAATTCATAATTAAAGTATATATAATAAATGCAAATGCCGTTAGATTTATATTAAAAATATAATAAACTACAATTTCAAATCCGTTCGTTTTTTTTTTCTCTGCGACCGAAACCAAAATTGAGCTGTTTTTCTTCGGAATAAGCGCAGCTGGCATAAACGAAAATTTTCGTCGGAGAGTTTTCTCACTAACGGTGCGCCACATTCGCGTCGCATTTGTTTTATCGCTCGGAAAACTTTTGTGCTCTCTCTCTCTCTCGTCGGGCAAAGAGAGCCCGGGACAATTTAAGTCTCTTTCTTTTTGCCGGGACGTATACGCGTTTAATTCTTTTCCACCGCGCGAAGAAATTTGCATTCCCAGAGTTGCCTCATATTTGCGTCTCTACGTGAAAGACAAAAAAATAAAGTCGTCGCGAAATAAAGAACAAAGCAGTGCGGCAATGATGATTATTTACACGAGGAAAGGTTATATTACGGTGGCAGGTGTACGCGGCGTTCTATGTTCGTGCTGAAAATTCGGTATGAAGTCGCTGTCGTGTATTATATGCTATGCGGAGGATTCATTATTCAGACGCAAGCGGTTTTGTTTCGTTTGCCAGATTTACACGTTTGCCCCGCACTAAGGCCAGAGATGTTTCGATTTCGAAGAAATATTTTTTGCATCTGTCGTGCGTAGTCATTAATTCACGAGTTTTGTTTCTTCTTTTCTGAAGATAAATTTAGCTTGTGGTGGGTAATATTGATGATTACATTTGAATTTTGAATACGTGAGATGGCTTATCGTTGAAAAGAGAAAACTGTAGTATTTATAGATTCCAGCCTTCGCGTGAATTGGCTCGTTCAGGTAAGTTCAATCTGAAATTACGACGTAAACCTTAATAGGGGAACGGTCGTCACGTACTTCAACCAATGTATCCAAAAGAAGAAGAAGAAGAAATCGCCAATCAACGTCTAATCTCTTTCCCCCTGGTGTTTACTCAACGATCGGTTTGCATGTTTTAAACTCTCGCTGCACAATTAAGTCTACCAATTGAAGTGTAGAAACAGGTTCTCTAGTCTAACTTCCAACTTCGCTAAAATTGACGATCACGTATCGACTACCAATTCCGAATCGCGCGACCGTTTGAAGAGAAAATTGCTCGCAGATTTATTGAGTTTTCTTTCCCCCCCATGTGTTTTAAAACCTCGAGCGCGTACACTCCTCGATGCTAAATAATTGCCAGACATACACGAGAGATTTTCAAGTGAAAGCTATCCTCCTCCCGTATTTTCCTTTTTTTTCTTCTTCAAATCGTTGCTCGAGGCGAGGCTTCTTTATGCATATTATATACATTCGTGCAGATATAATACATGTATAATACATCGACGTGCGCGAATTTTTCGCGTCGTTATGGCTTTTGATATATTATATCCTACAATGTGTTCTACTTGAAATAATTCAAAGTGACGCTCAATTCACGCTATACGTAACTTTTGTGTGTGTCTCTCTTTCGCGTCAATATATAAGATAACATCTGTTGCCGATGGCAACAACGTAACGGTACACGTACACACACATAATATATACTGCGAGAGTATTGTGCGAAATGAGGGAGCCTCATTGCTCACACTATCTCCTTATGTATTATACGAAAGTGGAATTTATTTCATTTGATGCGGTCGTTGTATTGAAAAAAAAAACCCCAGAAGTAATTTTCTTACGAAAATTGCACTGCGTGTACACATTTTGCGGTTTTCAAATGTAGGTAATTCATGTGTGTGTAGTTTGTGTGTGAGTATATCGATCGACAAACCAACTGTCCTTATATAAAGATAATCGTGTGAAATTACATTTGCACACTCGACTTATTTTCAGTTTGCGTGTTCTCATTTTCATGCTTTTGAGAGACTATTCAATTTTCGCTTATAAATGACATTATATTATTACGTCTATAAATTACTAATGACAGTTTTTTTTTTCTTCTTTTAGGTAAGGAAAATTCATAATTCCGTGACTATTTTTACCAGCATCGGTGAGTGAATTATCGACTTAATTAAAATTTCGACGTTAAATTTTATTTCCGTGTAATTTGACGATGACCTATACTCGACTGTAAATTAGTTCAATTGAAATCGAACGAAGTAAATCTCGTTCCAAGTTCGAGGGGAATAATCTAAAGTTTAAAAAAAAAACGAAGATAGATAGACGTAGAACTGTTACAAATAGATTCTCTCTCTCTCTCTCTCTCTCTCTCTCTCTCTCTCGAGGGGGATGCCGTTCGAGTGCATTGTGTTCGTAATTATACTCGCGGGGGCAGCTAAACGGAAGTCCTCGCGAACCACTCGTCGTCGTCGTTGTCGACGGTTGCGGCTCTCATCGCGTATACTTGACATCATTTTTTTTTCTCTCTCTCTCTCGGCATCGCATCAACTCGACACGCGTGGCGAACGTTTCGTGGAGACCACTTCAGTTTCTACGTTCGGGATTATCAACAAAATTTCTTCGCTGTGGTTCGGTTTAAATTGTAGTTGCGTTTTCGTTATGTAAAAATAAAGTTTACTTTCGTGTTAGTTACTGTTTTTTTTTCAAACTTGCGTCAAAGAAGATAAGTTTTTTTTTTACTTTTTTTTCGAAAATCATTTTATGGATTATATTTATTCGATATATTAAAATTTATCTGTATACAATATATCATGCTTGTAAAAATACTCCTCAGAGATACAGTTTAAATAAATTTGATAAAATCAAATTAAAAAAACTCTAGTGAAAAATAAAAAAAAAACTGCCACTCGGATATCAATCCAACGCACCGCAGCGGTGTGTGGTATATGACTAAAAGAGCGCCATTCGGTCGACCAAAAACCAGCTAAAACGTCCGTTGGAAAGAAGAACAAAAAAAAAAACGCAATATACGCGGCATATGTGCAGCAGTGTGCGAGGGCGTGACTGTATTATATGTATACGAGCTAGTCGCACGCGAATTCACAGTTAAAAGCAATGACGCACCGAATATCCTTTTGACACTTATTATCGCTCGCGGCTATTACTTGACGAGATGCGTGTGCGTATATACTATGTCTGTACGGGTTTCCTTTCCTTCATTTTCATTATAACCTGTCTCGTTTTTTTTAGATTATTTTTCATTTCGATTTTACGACTTGACGTTCGTTCAATTTTTGATAAAAGCTTTAAAAAGCATTTTTTTTCACATTCAATTTTATTTCCCAATTTATAAAGTGTCAAACGTAGAATTTCTTGATAAAAGAAATTCACCATCAACTCAATTTCCACCAACATATTATATAAAACGGAACGTACGCGTATCCGATCAATCATGAAAAATTCAGTTTATAAATTTTTACTCCCCTACGGCAATCGGATGAAATCGTTTGCAGTAGCGTATATAGCAAAAAAGAAAAAAAAAAAGAAATTCAAGCGTAAATTATTCAGTGAAAAGTCCAAACGCCGCAATTTTTTTTTTACTCTCTCTGCGTTTCAAACCGCTTCACGAAAGCCAATGAATATTTAACTGCGGGTGCACGCGCGGCAATAACGCGCGCCTGCGAGCAGTTTGTGCTGCATGATTAATCGCGCCAATCGACGCTATATATTTGCTTGCTTTTTTTTTCTCTCTCAACTTTTTTTAAACTCCATATTTTCCAGCACGATATTTAGGTTAGCATAACTTCCTCCCCGACACTTTGGTGTGTGTTGGTAGTAAAGATGCCCATGGCTCGGTCGATTAGCGCGAAGTTATATAGAGCAGTTTACTAAAACTTGGATGGCTGACCGCTTTGACGATTACTAACTTTGCTCGTTGGTTAGCTGGTACGACAAAATTGATCGGGAAGTGTGGGGTGTGTAAATTAAATATTAACACCGAATCCTAAACAATATACACAAAGAGCAAAGCCCATAGAAGAAAAAAAAACTTTCCCCAACGTTAATAAAGCAAATAAAAAAAAAAGAAAAGAAAGAATCTGGCTACGAAGAAGTAAACATCTTCGGCCGAGCTGTTGGGGTATTTGGTGATGCAAGACGTCTCGAGAGCATTTTCACGTGCAGGCATTTGGCATTGCAGCGCATATTATCCAAGGATGCACGATTCCGCAAGCCAAGCACGCCGCGCTGTATATATATACACCTTTTTATTTTTTGCCAATGAGCTTTCGCCTTTGAAGATACATAAACAAACACACAGGCAAGAAGAGGGGCGAAACTCGAACGAGAGATACTAAACGCGATAACTTCCGACATGTGTGTTTATGTATATTTGACGTTGATTAAATTAAGCTGATAAGGTAATCTGAATAAATGAAAATTTGTGCGTCTGTCAAAGGGAGAAATAAATGTAATGACATTTGCGCGGAGAAACTCGTTTTTCGTTCGATAAACGCCTACGGCATGTAGTTTGATGAGTGTATGGCATTAAAAGACGAGTTCCAATCGATATAATTTCTACCGAGTGAGAATGGATATAAAGTGTGAGATATTGAAAGACTGTGGACTTGTAATGAAACTGGTTTGTCATTTCACTTTCAAAAATGCATAATTTGACTTGTCGAGAACAAAGACTCATAGCACGTTTTTCGCTGTTAGATAGAGAGAGAGAGAGAAAGGAGGAGAGCTATCATCAGAAGACGTGACTTCTTCATTGCGCCATTCAGAGATGCGCGCGTCGACGACGACGACGACAACGCGTGACTCGCATGCGCATCTCCATGCTTTTTTTTTCTTTCTTTTTGGGCATTGTTTTCGGCTTTACGCTGTAAACAGGAAGCACACCACGCTCCGAATGAGAGATAGACGTTTTTTTCTTTTTTTTTTAATTGCGAGAGCTTTGTACGCGATGACTTTGGAAGGTCGTTGGAAGAAAGAAGAGTTAACAATGATGACGCGGAGTATACACACGATGATGATGACGAAAATGAAAATGAAGCATAATTTCATGGGACCTCTTTTTTTTTCTTTTTCTTTCTTAATTTCATGCTACGCTTCGACGCGACAGCCGCGTGTATAGTGGAAAATTGTCGTGGTGTGGATGAGCAAATAGATGAATGTTTTTTTAACTGGCACATGATAATTACAAAAGAGTGTTTTTTGAAATTATTTTTTCGACTACGTTTTCTTTTTAAAAATAGCATCGTTATATAAAAAAAACATTTTTCCATTTTTTTTTAGAATAACGATAAAAGTACCATTATTTTTAACGACAATCCATTCGATACTTTAATTGGAAGCGAGCATTGTTACAGAAAAAAAAATAACATAGAGAATAGAAAAAAAAAGTTATCGAACAAAATTTGATTGGCAATACAGTTGATCTGACGTGTACCTGCAGTATATAGATTTTTGTTGTGCTGCAGTGTGCCTCTAACAATACATATTTCAATTATAAAGCGGCGCTGTCTCCGTCTCTAGGGAAATTGGATCGACAGGTGACACTATACACAAAAATTCCATCAAAGTTTCATCTCTGCTTGTTTTATTTTTAGAATAAAGAATCAATAAAAATGGGATTTTTGTATATACATACATACGAAAACTTTTTACAGCAATTGAATACATTTTCAGGATAAGGAAATTATAAATAATTAGCTCGCTTACTTCCTTGCTACATAGTGAGAGTACAGAACAACGTTTCCCCTGAAGTGGAAGATAATTTGACGTAAGTTATTTGTCTGTCTAGAATTCGTTTGTTTTTGCAAACATTTTTGCCTCCTCATTTTTAATTAAAATAAATCAAGAAAGAAATGTAACCGCAATTACTCGCGAGATTTCAGTTGCAGATATCACGTATATATCATAAAAAAAAAGCTTAGGTATTTACACATTTGGCCATCCATTGTAAAGAGCGATTCTCACAGACACACAATCAAAAGCTGTCATCACCGTGGTATAAACCGCGTGAAAAGAAAGACAAAAAGAAAAAAAGAAGGATAGCTCAGCTCGGCATCGTTGCAACAACAATGCTTTATTCGCCATCCATCAAGTAGCTCGAGAAAGAGAGAGAGGGGAAATTTTTGCCGGCTATACAATCGCATTCGAGCGGAAACGGAAAAACTTGCACCTCCCACGCGTCACCTCCTTTCCGTCATGCCGCCGTAGAGTAGGCGATGATAATTAATCCAAGCGGCTATCCGTTTGGCATGCCTATATACCGGTTTTTCATGCTGTGTGCCGCCGCCGCCGCCGGGGACATTGCATTGCTAAGCCGGAGGTTGCACTTCCATATTTTCGCAATTTCACGGCAATTATTATATACAGCGTCCAGAGGTAGAGAGAAAACGATGCGTTTTCTTATATGTGCGTCGAGAGCTCTCGTTTCGCAAATGCTGCTGCTGTAGCCTTGTATTAAACTCTTAGAGTGCGAGTTTGTTGCCTTTTATCTCATTACGTATATAACCCGATTAGCTTTTTCAATTTATCGAAATAAATGCGCGCAATTGAATTTGGAATCCGATTTGCTTTACTTGTTTATCTCTGAAATGATTCATGGCGATTTTATCAACGAGTTTTGATTCGATAAATCAGTTGTTTGCGGTGCAGGTGAATTTTTTTTTAATTTTGACGCTGGGTTTAGAATGAGAAATGTGCAAAATTTATATCAGCGAATACAGTCGACGGAATTTACTTTTTGTTAATAAAAAGGTAGTACGCGGGCCTTTGTCACTAAAATTTGTACAAATTTTCTGTTAGAAAATATTAAATAATACTCGAAAGGAATTTAAAAATTTATATTTGATTCATACTAGCAAATTTATAGAATAAATTGATGGAATATTTTCATCAAAAATTGCAATATTCCATCTCTGTTACTAAAGCTTTCACATACTCTCTATTATTAAAAAAAATTGAAATAAAGTTCGTGCCTTCCTTTGATAAATATTCACTTTTGAACTGACAAAAAAAATTCCGTTCATTAAAAGTTGCAGTAAAAATTTACGTTATTGTGCCAATCCAACTGAATGTTTTTCATCAGAATTTTAATATTGCATCTTTGCCACTAAAACTTTTACACGCTATTCTGTTATTAAAAAATAACTTTTTTTTCTCTAACTGTGATTTAATTGGTATTTAATTTTAAACCGACGAAACGTAAAATAAATGTTGCATTTTCATCTTTATTAAAAATATTCCAGTCAGAATAAAAAAAAATGATAATTCAAGCAAAAATCAACTTTACGAAAAAAAAACGAAATTTAACGCTCATGCTAATTCAAAGCTATCCGCTTTAATTCCCGTAATAGCCGTTAATTTTTGCAATTACGTAAGACAGCCCAACAAATTGCACGTCTATACAATCGAGACACGCATTAATCATGCGTATAGCCCATAATCCCATGCAAACGGTTGGCCGCGCGTACACACACAAAATCAAAGCGTATCTTATCAAACGGCGCGCACGAGTATTAGGAATTTTCACGTTATACAGTATTATAAGCTCGCACACATGCTAGTATACGTGTATAGTGAAGTCCGTTAGCTCGACTTCATAAATTTCATCTCTCTCTTACTGGACTCTACGTGTGTTGCGAGCTAATTACGCTGCCGGTTAAACACACTGCCACTGCATTTTCGCGTTAATTAATATTTTCGTTTCCTGTCATTTCCCAGCAGCTCGTTGAGTACATGTCGACTAGACGACCTATAATTAACAATATCTCTCTTTATTTATTTTTTTTTCATAATTTCGTTGCAAACTTTACATTCCGAATTAACGATGTTTGCTTTGGCCTCAACTGCGACCGGTCCGTGCGTCGAATATGTTGACTTTTCATTTCCGTGTTTCGTAATCTCTTTGTTCCGTGCAAAAATATCGCACGAAAAGCATATATACTTCGAGAGAAAAAAGGGGCAAAAAATACTCGCTTTTGCTTGCCAATCTGCGAAATGTGAGTTCGCTAGTATTGCACGAACGAATAATATTTGTTCTCGTGTATTTACGGAAAAAAAATTTAACCTTTCGACGTTTCATTTCGTATAATTGATTCTGTTTAAAAGGAATATTTTTCGCTTGGTTTTTAAACTCAAAGCATTGCTTAATTTTAGAATATTATCACGATTTTCATTAATTACTTTTATATGTGTAATATTGTTTGTTTGAAAAAACCACGACTTCCAGCGGATTTGAAAAATAAAATTTTAGAATCGGCTTTTTACTGTTTACCATATAAAACCCTTTTGGCGAAAAGCCACAAAGCATATTTAAAAAACTTTTATTAATTTCTGAATTTTTTCCTCGAAATAAAAAATTTCTTTTTCGTTTCTATAAAATAAATTAAACAAAAGCATGATTGTTGAATGCACACGTCCATCATAAATGTTTCTCGCAACCTGCATTTCATCGTACAAACTCGAAAGAAAATAAACTTTATACAACAAAAGAGAATAACTATGAGTTTGCGCAAAAAGCAATCATACTAAAGTATCATATACATAAGTCGCGCGAAATGTCAAGCATATATAGTGGACGCGAGAAAGGCGCAAGGATAAACAGGGGGTCTTTCTTTTCTGCCCGAGAGTGCGTGCGAGACAAACAGCACAAAAGGGGGGTATATATATTGGTTTCGAGAAAGGATAATATCGTGAAAAATAAACCGACGCAATATCGAGGGAAATGCTTTCATATCGCGCTGGGGAATGTTTTCCAGCTGCGTATACATATGCGTGTGTGTGTTGCTTTTACATTTTTACGTGTTTTCATTTCATCAACTGTATGGGCACTTTTTTTTTTACTTTATAGGGTCGCACAAGCGATACGAGTATCACGATCGTTCGTGCGGTTTTATACGCACGATTTCACGCTGTTGACGTTATACATCTTTGGTTTAATGCAAATGATGAATTTTTTTTTACGTATAAATATTTCACTGTCGAACACGCAAATGTTTACTTTGAACGGTGATTCGAGTGATATCGAATGTACAAAAGCAACCGAGCGTTGTTTCGAAAGTTACAAAGGATATATGTATGCGTAAATGAAACGTCGGGTCAGTGTATATTTGCCAAATGAAGTGCTTTTTACAGTCAAAGGGTGAAAACGAGAATCGATATATGTAGAAACGCGTGATCTCAATTAAAAAAAAAATTCTCATTGACAAACAAACGGATTTTGCGCGTTTTAATTGACGGCTATTCGCGACTCGTTAAAGCGAAAATAAAAAAAAATCCGATCGGCTTTGAACGAACTCGACTCTTGACGATTCGATTGGAAATAACTGATTTTTTTTATACAAAAGCTCTATGATGAAACTTGTCGATTTTTATCGCACCGTTCAGTTTGCAGATAAATCCTTTCACACGCTATTTCACTTTTTCAAATTCTGAAAAAATATGACGACGATTATTTGAAAAAAAAAAAGAAAAGAATACACCCACAGCAGCAATTACGTCAGGGATGAAACATATACATCTCCAAAAAAATTCTAAAACTGTCTCCCTTCCCCACTGGTCGGCTAAAAGGTCGCTCTACCCATATATTTTTCTCTCTACGTCGTATAAGCCTCATCGAAATGCAAATGAGTAAGCCCCTCTCGCTTCTTTTTCTTCTTCTTCTATCTCTTTTTTTATAACGTACGATTTTCATTATGAACGCCCGTAAAGTCTGCTGCTGCTACGGCGCGCGCGTGCGTTTTCATTTAATCTGCGACACTGAAAGAATTTCACCGTAAATCCGAGAGAGAGGGAGAGAGAAGCTCGTGGTTGTTTACGATGGAAATCGTCCGTGATGGTAGCCACGTCCAGGATTATGGAATTTTTAATAGGACTTTATTGCGATGGACGCGCTGACGTTGTTTGATATTACCTCCCCCTTGCTTTTTGTGGTCGTATCTGCTGCCGTTGTGATATACTTTATTTTTCAAAGGGAGAATATTAAAATTTAGGTATTATTCGAATATTTATATTCTTTTATACTCGACATACGTGAAAAAAAATGCAAATATTGAAATTTTCATTTCAATGCCATTTGTTCGTCGAGTTAATTTTTTTTTTCATAATAATTTGGCACTGTCATATTAAACATTGCATTATCTTTCACAATAACCACGTACGATTACATTGCGGCATTTACATTAAATCGAAGCACGTCCATTTTCATACCCGCCTCTATTTGCACGAATATACAGTAAAACGTAAAGTTTATTAATTGCAAACGCAATCCGCATGAGAAATCCTGAACGTGCAAAAAAAAAAAAACAAATATACATATATTTTTTGTCCAACCAATGGTATACACGTATAATACGCATTATAAAGGGAGCGCATTGCACGCGGGTTTAAGTTTATTTTTAATCATGTGAAAATCCTTCATAGCCTCCCTGAGAATTCCCACGATTCCAGAAATGTTCTCTTTGAAATCTCTTCTTCAAAGGCAACAACACACACGAAACAAAACAAAAAAAAGTGAGCAGAGAGAAATACTGCAAGGCGAAACGCGTTACAAACACTTGCTCGCTTATATATATAAGCGAAAGTCAGACACAAAAGGGCGTCGCAATAACTATTATGCGCGTTCGTGCGGTATTGTTAAAAGCCGTTCTGGCTCACCTGCGCTTGATACCTCACTTTTCCTTTCTTTCGCCGTCTTCTCCCCCCTTTGCGCGCGATAGCGATCGCAAGCCTTCCATTGACAATGCCTGCCTTGGCCATCTCTCTGTCTGTCTTGTTGGCGCCGGAGGCTTACTATACTCTCTTCTTCCCTTCACTTCGCTCTTTAAATCTCGCCAATGAATATTTATTCGCTACTCCATATTATTGTCGGATGTATATATATTTCGAGAGGGTTTGTACGAAACTCGAGTTGCTTTTGTCGAAGAAATACTAAACAATCGAATGACCAACCCTCGAAGTTGCAAATTCAGGTATATGTATACATAGGCATCAGTCAACGGCAGATTGTATATTATCATCAAAGAGCCTTGTGTGTATGTGTATATATGTGTCCCGCCTGCTGCTGCTGCTGCTGCTGTTGTTGTCAGGTAATCCACCGGGCGTCACAACCATTTCTTCCCACCCCTCTCTGACTCGCTGTAAAGACGTCGGCTGAAACGTGCTCTCCACTACTACATGCGTTGTTATGTTGTTCGCTTCAGCTGCAGTGCTTTTCAGTCGTCAAACTGATAGTTCGCAACTATGTAATTTAGAATGATTTTATTGTGCTTGATGATATAATGCGTGACTGGAAAAATTCGAGCGTACAGGATAGTCAAAAATTTGCGTAGTTTGTTTACGCTGACGGAAATATGATGATAATCGTATGCTTGTGTGGCGAGTTTTTTTTTTTATTTTTTTTTTTCACTTGCTACTGTACTACGTTAACTTTCATTAAACTTATACTCTCTTACCTTCTTCTTTTTACCTTGTGTTAAACTTCTTCGTCGCGAACAAACTTAAACTCCCTTCGGAGATCTTTCTCGAGCAGTTTTTAGCTGGCGTTTATACATGTCGGTACGAAAAAAAAAAGCTGCTTGCTTCTTATATCCCGCACCTGCTATCGATCTTCTCTATACTTTTAAAGATGTCTGCTTCGGTTGAGTTTCTACGGGAGGATGTTTCGGCGGAATAATTTCGTGTGTGCGGTGATGGAAGGACGAAACAATTCTAATTTTTTTTTCTATTTAAATCTTAAATTCACTGCTAAACATTTTTCAAATTGTTGGTATTATCTTTTAATTTTAAACTTTTTTTTTCATTATTTTCGACCTTGTATTCACTACAAAAAATTTTATTTATTTTTTTTTTAAGAATGCAACAAATTTAAGAAAATTTTTTTAATTCAGTTAAGTTTTCTAAATTTGAGAACATTATTTTTTAAAACGCAGCAAATTTAAGAAAAATTGTTGTAGTGTTTTCTTCCAATTCGTATAGCCTATACAGAAATAATAGCTACTCGCGATCGTTTCTTAAAGACAAACAAGAAAAACTTCATAATGCACGCCTTGTAAATAAAAAAAGAAATCCACAGTGGAAAAAAGAAACGAGATCACAGAGTACAAGAAGAAG
This sequence comes from Galeopsomyia nigrocyanea, assembly GCA_035047105.1. NCBI lineage: Eukaryota > Metazoa > Arthropoda > Insecta > Hymenoptera > Eulophidae > Galeopsomyia > Galeopsomyia nigrocyanea. Next base: position 4,461 of record JAWWMK010018621.1, on the reverse strand, counting down.
AAAAAAAAGGAGCATTTCACACCGTTGGGTAAATATAGTCACTCATTTATTCCGCGCGTAAAGTGAAAAATGAGCAAAACTAACCCAGTTGCCTCTGTAGGCGTGCGTATATTATATGAAAAATAATATTCCGCGCGTGAAAAGTCATCGAAGCGTGAAAAAAAAAGAAAAATGTGCCTATATATAATACTTTTCTGCATAAGCGATGATAATCGTCTGGCGGGTATAATTAGCGTTTTTCATTGTGATGGCGAATCCGTGAGAAAAACTCCCCCAATGAAAAAAAAAGAGAGAAAACGCCTATGGGAAAAACGAATATATATATAGTGGATTTTGCTGTTTGTACAGTTCCCGAGTAGAGCGGCAGGCTAAGGCTGAACATACAAATCAGTTGAAGCGTACCAAGGTTGTCGCTGCGAGCGACGTGCTCGTGTGTGTGATGTATTTCTTTTCATTTTTGTTTTGTTTCAAACTATATGGAGATGTCGAGTGTATTGCGCACTTCTCATTGCAGCTCTTCTCTGGATCTGTTTATTTATGGAAGAACATTCGCTCGATATACGATCGTATGGTACTCACGACTCGGAATAATTCCGATCGGTTGAAGTGAAATCTCAAAAAAAAAAAAAAAAAACTATTTTCGCAAGGGAGAGCTGCTGTGCACTTAATCCGACAATTCCCCGAGTGGAGAAGTATATCTTTCTCTCTCTCTCTCTCTCTCTCTCTTTGTGGATATCCCGATAGACAGCCATTAAAAGCTCGCACGATTTTCGTATATAGCAAGTGTCTTAACGATCGTTCGGTATATATATAAGACATTTGCCATGCCAAGACGACGACGATCTTACGCTGTCGTCGCGTCGCGCTCTCTTTATTTTTAACGCCTCGACGTGCCGAACAGGAGAGAGAGAGAGGAAATCGCCGAGCTGTGTAACAAAAGGAGCCCTTCCGTTCTCTTTTATGCTGTCGATCGACAATTCCCGTGATCTTTGCTCAGGTTTTGTCATACCATTCTTCGAGTACTTTGGTATTGTAAGATGGGTTATTTTTAGTTTTGGTTTGATATAGCTAATTAAATTTATTCTTCTCACGCGTGTGTTTATTTTTCTACCGATAGATGGATTGTCGTTTTAAAATTCCTATTTGTAACAATGTTGATCTTTTGTCATAAATTGTAAGTCTTTGAATGTTTTCAATGTCATAGATTCAATTACGAAAATACTGTAGTCAAATAATAGCAGATGGAACGTCACCAAAGTGCCACAAACATACTTTTCATTTTTTTGTTTTCGCTCGACACTAACTGCAAACGCACATACAAAAGACAATACAAATAAAGCAAAAAAAAACACGAGAATTGCTATTTAGCACAGTCGAGAAGGGGTATGTATTATCTTCGACACTTCCTGCGCGCAAGACAACCGGATTTCGCCGATAACGGTGTGACGTCTTTACATCATTTTCTTGAAAAGCGGACGCGATTTTATCTCCTTCTCTCTCCCCCTCGACAAAACAAATCATTGAGAAAATAAGTAAAGAAATACACCTCGAACGTCTCGCATTGTTACATGTGTGTCTGTGTATGTCGCGATCTCTTTCGCACGATTGCAAAATGAGTCTTGCGCGATAAAAAAAATCATATTCCATAACGTTGCAAACAATCGCTTGACGTAGAGCAAAAAAAAAAAGAAGAGGAAGTCGTATATGCGAATGTTTATATACGAAAAGGGGTTGAGATATGAGAAACAGTTTTGCGTAAATTACGATTTTTTTTTGCGTAATTTTCAAATTGCGTGGAAACTTTAACACGCGCTTAAAACTGTCAGTTTTTTTGTGTTTTGTGTGTGTGTGAAACGCCTATTAACTGCGCAATATACGAATTTACTTTTTTTTACGAGCCCGCATGATCGTTCCATTATATATACCACGAATTTCCGTGAAATAAAAAAAAAAACAAGAGGATTGTCGAAATTTTCCATGCTCTCCCTCATAAAGAGACTAGTGAATTATATTATACCGCGATCAGAGGTGATTGCCTTCGCCAACGACCTTCGATTCTCGGTAATACGTGAGATAATTATCGCGTTTGCTCGAAAAAAAAATATAAGCCCGTAAGGCGCGTGTCGCGAATCGCTGAATAGTCCAGAGAGAAAAACCGAATCATTTGTCAAACACTCGCTTTGTATTTTCATTAGGATTGATTTGTGTTGCTAATGTCGCGAGATTACGGAAATCATTAATGCCTTGGTCGTTGGATTTTTTTTTTTTACACGCGAGGAAGTCAATATACAACATATATATAGGCGACTTTATCTGGATCAATTAAGATTGGAGACAACAAGAACGAATGTAACGACTGGAAATGAGTTTGAGAGAAAGGTTGTATCGATTGAACGTGGCGGACAGGAAATCATCGTGGATTCAACAGCCGTTCGCTATGTTATACGATGAGAGAGAGAGGGGGGAAGAAGAAGAAGACTCGAAAAAGCACAGACGACTTTTTATCAGCAACTGATGATGCTTGACTCGACTCGACTGTCCCTCTATTTTCTCAGGAATTACAAAGTAGACGAAAACCAAAAAAAAACTCGTCTTGATCGAGATGTTTCTAATTCCCTCGCGTGAATTTCATTATTGTATTACCTACTTGATTGATACGGTTTTTTTTTTATCGATACGTGCGAGCTTGACTTGTAAAATAGTATACACGTCGAAGTACAAAAGAAGGAAAAGAGGTATATATATTTGATCTAGTGTTCCGAATGTAACGCGATGAGCACTCAGCGAGGCGGGAAAAAAAGGCCAAGAAAAAGAGAAATAATCCGACCTTATTCTACTGCTGCTATCTTCAATGTACATACGCTTTTTCTATCTCTTCTGCTTTCGTTTTTTTTTTCTCTCTCTTTCTTTCTCTTTCCTCCCCTCGTTTTGCATTTCACGCGTCCTTTGTTTTTACCCTTCAACTGCAACTCTCGCGTTTGTTGTCTTTTTTTTTACTCTCTATCTCTCTTTTTTGCCAAGATGCGCGCGAGAGATTGGAGCCTTATATTCTTTCTTTCTACTGTGCTGCTGTTTTTCCTTTTTTTTCAGTCTGAAAAATCTTCCTGAAAAGAACACTCGCTAGCTTGAATTTTTTTTTAATTATACGCGAGTGTTGTTGAATGCAAACAACAAACAGAGATAAGTAACTGCAGTTGACATGTCAATAATTGCTTACCGCGAGTAATATAGTGCTTTTTTTTTGCTGAAACGTGTAATAAATCTCTCGGCAGATATAATGCTAATGACAGTAGATACGAGAGCATTAGTCTTGCGAAGAAAACAACGCTGTTTACTGTCAACGAGTGCGTACTTTATTAATTCATTATCAACGATATTATATAGGATATATGACTTTCATATTCATTGGCCGTTTTATCCAGTTTCCTGCCTATTTGTACTATTTTATTCAGGTTTTAAACCGAGAGAGTGTGAAGCTGATCTATTTTTTTCTGTATGTCGCCGTATTTTACGACTTCATCCGTTTAACTGAATTTTCATTACCAGATCGAGGTTCGAATCAAGGATTTATATTTTTTTATCGACTTAAGAGTTTTTTTTTTAATGATGCGGTGTTTTAGTTTTTTTTTTTTGCGAAATTTTTCGAACAACGTTTTAGCCGGTACCAAACTACTTTTATATGGATATTTCTTTTTGCGTTTCTTCGCATGGTAATCAACAATAACCTATTTAATCATATTTCTCTTTCTCGCACCTATATTCTCACCTTCAATTCCAAATAATTATATCCTAAGCATCATCGTATTATAAAATTCGTCAAGACGACGACGAGGACGACGACGACGAAGACGAAGTGGAAAGTTTTAGACGTATAAAGCCACACGAAGCCAAAGGGGAGAAACCGCGGCTTCGTAAGGAGAACGTTTCTCCTCTCATACGGCCGCAAAACCGTGCAAGTGCCCTCGCGGCTGTGGCGGCGGGCGGCTCTACATATAAACCCAGACAGGCCTAACGAGATATATACGATGCCGAGCCGATCTCTCGCTTTCTCTCTCTTCATGCCTCCACTCGCGTTTGAGACGTAGCTTGTTTGACTTTTGCTCGTTCCATTTGCCTTCTATCCAGTATTGACTTGTTTGCTCGTATATACATCTCGAGGCTCTCATTTCTTTCTTTCTTTCTTTCGTCGTTGCATGCCTCGAAGATTTATGTATAATTATTATCGCATATCAAACTTGATATTGATATCAAAGCGAAACTCTTCTTTTTTTTTCATTTCCGTCAGTTGCGAAATTAAAAAAAAACGTCCACTGCTAAATTCCTCAACAGCTGTAGCATTATATACGTGTATAAAAGAGTCCACTTAAAGCCTTCGCAGCTGGTTTAACTCGATATATCCCGGGTATCTTCCGGCTTTGGCAATTGCTTACGTCATGGGGGGGGGGGGGGGGGGGGGGGGGG